>VUQH01013481.1:8881-20829 GCA_015106775.1 Etroplus canarensis
TACCCTACATAGGCGTGTCCGCTCTCAGCCCCAAACCGGGCAATAGCAGGCGATTTAACTACTTATACTCCCTTATGCTTGTGCAAATGTCACATTAAACTAGCTCTTTTTGTTTTCGACCATGTTTCCATTCACTATTTTGTATGAGGGCTCCATAAAAACTAGTAATAAAAACTTACCTCTTACGCCGAGGCCGGCTGCACGATCGCACAGTGCAATGTCTGCTCCGCGACGAGGGCACGTACCAAGAAAAAGCCGTAAACGGTCCGCTGAATTATGGGAATTGTAGTCTAAATATAACATTTGAAAAAAGTAGCACTTTGTAGACAACTCATTGTTTAAAATACACAAAATGAGTTGTCTGTGGGTTTTTACATAATATTGCCACATATGCAGCCACCAGTCATTTTTTTATTTTGCTTCCAAAATGTTTTAAAGTTGTCATGAGATGTAGTTCTCCAGGCTTTCTGAGGTTGTTCCAGGTTCTTTGGACATAGTCTGTTTTTTCCGCTTACTTTAAGTCCAGTCCTTGTAACTGACCATTAATCAGGGGAGTGTTTTATGTATTTGTTTAGCCACTTAACGCTGACCTGTCAAGAGTATCTGGAAGTCATGTTCTTTAGAGACAAGAAATAAATCCAGCAAAGCCCTGACACAAAGATGAGAGATCCATATGGCCTTTCAGGTGATCCATCTACTGTTTGCTGAAGCCTCACCAGAAATAGCATCAGTGGTCTCAAGGAAGGGTGGCTATCAAGAAGCCATTCTTAAGGAAGAGAAACAGGCAGAAAAAAAGCTTAAGTGTGCCAAAATAAACAAGAACTGGACTGAAAATCAGCGGCAACAGGTCTTATGAAGCAATAAATCTAAACTTGAAATTTTTTGCTTCAAACTGTGAATATGTACAGAGGAGGTCAGGAGAGAGGAACAAGAGTGAGTGTCTACAGCATTCTGTAAATCACAGTAGAGGCTGTCATGGTTTGGTGCTGCATTTCAGCCAGTGGAGTTGGGGATCTTGGCAAAACTGATGGAATTATGAACACAGGAAAGTACCGAGCAGATTGAGATCTACCATGCAATACCATATGGACAGCATCTGATTTCGCAACTGGTTTATTTTTCAGCGTGACAGTTAACCCAAATACACAGCCAATGCTGCCAAATCCTACCTAGATAAAACACACACACATACAGTGGAACACTATCAGTCACGGATTGACCTCCACAGATCCTGGACCCTCAACATTACTGAAGCAGTGTGGGCTCCTCTTGACAGAGACCAGAACAAAAGGAAGCCAATATCCAAAGAAGACCTCTGGAGTGTCCTTATAGAAGACTGGAGAGCTATTCCTGAAGGCTACTGAAAGAACTGACAAGAAAGCTTGGCTGAGAGTGTTCAGGCTGTGTTGATTAGTGAAGGTTGCCATACCAAACACTGACTTTCAAGCTGGTTAAAATTATCCAGACTCTGTTTTTCCCTTATGCACTGAATCTACATTTATGTTTGCAAATGTTTCAGTAAATCATTACACATATTACCCATTTGTGTTGCAAAATATAAAGAAATAAGGAGTGGCTCAAGATTTTTTCAAAGTACTGTTTGCCTTTGCAAAAGTCTGGCATGAGCAAATCGCATATTTTGTTGATGTTTTTTTATATGAAAAGAAATAAAGCATTTATTTTATGGGGTGAAAAAGAAAACACAGAGGTTTAAATGTAGTGTGTGCAATAGTTTAGACAACAGTCAGAACTTTATAAACTGCTCTGGCCTTTATTGACTGATTAGAAGCTTTTCAAACTTTGTGGTAGCACTCAGGAATCACAGATTCTTCTAGCTATTTTTATATTGCATCACATTAAGCTGCACACCTACAGTACTGAAAGGCAAAGTAAGACCTGCACATGACTGCATTCTACCAGGAAGGTTTTAGCTGATGCTAGAGGGGCAGTATACCATTCCTCTGCACAAAGCTGCAAATTATTAATAAAGGGTTATTGTGAGTAGCCAGTTCCTAGAGCCCTTCTGTCTCCACAGCAAATCAAAGGCAACTTATTAGGCTTTTTGATAAAATATATTTTGCACTATTTTTTCTTCCTCAACATAACACTCCTTTTTGGTTTCACATGCTTCCTTTTTGAAGAGAGGTTCTGAGCCAAAACAACTAAATAAATCAAAATATAGCCCATTTAGTATGTTGTAATCCATGATGAAAATAATGCACACTTTATGAATGGCACTGACACAAAGAAAAATGCATATTTATTCTGCTGCTTTTTTACTTTGTTTTCAAATAATGCAATGTCTATTATATATGGTTATATGAGAATTTTTTACAATGTACAGTATACCATGGATAAACCTACTAATTTTCGGCTATGTTTTTATCTACTTATTTTTACAAAGGAAGTGCAACTCATATAGATTATAAGAGGCATCCAGAGTCGGATCTCACCCTTCAAAATAGCATTTGAGGTCAAGGTTCAGCATTTATGTCATATCCTTGGGATAATGTATTAACCCTGCTAGTCCCAGGGCATTATATTGGCTTTTACTGAAACTTTAGTTGTACAGAAAGTGTTGGGTTCTGGAACCTTTAATAGTCTAAGATCGGAGGACAGTTTCACGCATTCCATTAACATACACAGTCATTTGGCAGAGAAAGGACTTTATTTGGGGTGGGCAGTTTATCATTAACAGCACGCTCATTTATCTCTTTCTCCAGAGCATGGACTTCAAGTGCACAGAGCCTCATTGCTTTCCTTACTTTCTTCCTGCAAATAAAGTCAGATATACCACGTGCACCACTATATACTCTCAAGCTGTAAATAACACACATGTAAACGCTCGCACACTCTGTGGTCAAAAGCATCTAAAGAGGAACAGATAAGTCAGGATTTATTTTAACTACCCAATAGTTTTGGAAGGACTGATATCCCACCAGGACGTTCATCTATATTGCATGCTTTTTTGATTAACTGAGACATGGACCGAGGAAGTGTTTAAAGCATGTGTTTCAAGTCTGGTTTACCATATGTAAGACAAAGATCCATATAATTTATGAATGAATGTGCAACTACAGGTAACAGGCTAATATGTATATATGTTATACCTAATTCCATGAAAATTGTAGGTAAGTATTGGTAGTTAAAGGGTACCCACTATAATCTCCTTCTTCTTTCGGTTGCTCCTTTTACGGATCGCCCCAGTGGATCATCTGCCTCCATCTCTCCCTATCCCTTGCATCCTCTTCTGTCACTCCAGTCCTCTTCGTGTCCTCCTTCTCTACATCCATGAACCTTCTCTTTAGTCTTCCTCTTCTCCTCCTGCCTGGCAGCACCATCTTAAAACATCTTTTGTCCAATATGCCCACTATTCCTCTTCTGCATCTGTCCAAACCATCTCAACCTTGCCTCTCTGACTTTGTCTCCAAACCAGCCAACTTGAGCCGGTACCTGATGTACTCATTTCTAATCCTGTCCATCTTGGTTTCTTCTATGCTTTTCCTTTTTTGTGTCACAAATATACTGTTATAATGTTGGATTCTCATATTAAACATGACAAAAGTTTCAAATAATGAGATCAGTGTATGCAAGTAATCCTTGTGAGCCAAAAGCTCAAGCTTCAAACTGCTCTAAACAGTCTGTTTCAGAAAGTTTTTTTTCTATTCCTGGATCTGTATGATGTCATAGAGACAGAATATTTGTAATATGGTCATCTCAAGCACACAGCTCAGGCTGTGAGCACAGCATCCCCACCCACCTACTGTTTAAACTTTACGTTTTGCTTTATGTTTACTTTATGTTTAGGAGGGGCAGCCAATCAGAAGAAAGCTGGCTTCAAGGGAGGGGCAAGGGAGGTAAAACAGATTTTTTTTCAGATAGTGGATGAACTATTTTGAACTGTTCACCATGTAAAGCTACTCTAGTTGAGTTGAAGAATAAAAATGTGGATAAATGTCCCCTCTGACACTGTATTTTGAAATTGTATGGTAAATGTAAGACAGTCATAAAAATACTCATAACATGATATATGAATTAAAATATCTACAGTTTTTATCTATATTTGAAAAAGTTAAATTTAGCCTGATTAGCCCAGTCCACAAGGTACAAGGCACTTAAATTACTAAACATTTCCTACGAGCATATGAAGGTAGCTTTGACTGATTTTGCAAGGTTCAGTTCCCCAAAACAATGAGGGTAAATGGTATTTTTCTTAATACATATATAATTTACAGTTGTTAAAATTATGTCAATAACATGTACTTTAAGGGCCCATATATTAATTTATGGTATGTTTTTAAGCCTTGTTAATAAACAATGAACACAATGAATAATGAATTGATGTTGTCAAGAAGTTGAAAGCAAAGCTGCTAAATGAGCACAGGATTGGAGTGTGGCATTTGGTCTCAGTGGACAAAATTTATAATGTTCAACATCTTCACCATTTTATCAGATATGGATCTGACATTTTTTAATTATATCAAATGTCAGATTTGGAGGATCTAAGAGGAGATGGAGTCAACACTGCTGTCTGCTTCATCTTGAGCTGAGTCCACATGTTGATCTGTCTCTTCTCCAAAATACGCTGTCCTCGGCTGCTCCCTACATATACGCACATATACACACAACTCTCATTTAACATAAAAAACACAGAAACACACACAGAGAACTAGCCACACCTTTTTGGGTATGTCATGCAGATATAAAACCCTCAGAGGCAAATTGTGACTTTAGGCTGTATAAATAAAACTGACACCACTTGTCTACAGCAATATATGTGTGCTTCAGTGTATATCTATTTATATCACCTGGACTCCTGGATAGTGAGTGCATCGCTCTCAGGAGCATCAGAGTTGATTGCCTCTTCGTGTTGCTGGAATTGAGTTTGGCTTTTTCCCAGGGACCCACTTTCATCAGTCTGAAAAACATTTTGGGGAAAATACTTAGTCGCTTTTTTTTTTACAGAGAAGATCGATCTCACTGTCACATTTATCCGTTTAGAGTGAATTTTCGCAAAAAAATTATTCCTTCCATTCTTTATGCGAAGTTAACTGTCTCTATTATTGACGTAGCACTATCAGTCTTCTAGACCCTAATCTGTTCACATTTAGACTCTTATGGGGTTGCTAACACATTCATGAGCTTAGAGACAAATGGTCACACACTTTATCAGAATCAGAATACGTTATCAATCCTAGGGGTAAAACTGCATTATGTTACAGACCCTCAGTTATATATGTGTGTGTGTGTGTGTGTGTGTGTATAAATCTTAAAGGCAGAAAAATGAGGTTGAAGGTATATAAACATGTATGTATAAAGTGCAATAAGCAACATAAATAACTTCGAAGTTAAACACTGTATACAATATGTACAAGATATAGTGACAGAAAGAAACTAGTCAAAGTGACACAGGGAGGAATTATAGCATTTGATGGCCACAGGCAGGAATGATTTCCTGTGGCGCTCTTTGGTGCATCGTGGCAGAATGAGTCTACTACTGAACCTGCTCCTATGCCTGTCCTTTACTGTAATATTCATATGATTATAGTTCTATACAGGTTCTACACAAATGCATTACCTGCACAAAGGTGGAGACGTGTGTCTTGGCTTGTATGCTGCCTCTTTTTTGGAGTTCTAGCAGAGTGTCATACTCACTCTTTACCTGATCAAAGTCACTCCGGAGTGTCTTCAACTAGACAGTAAAAAAAAAGACCAAAGTGAAGAACATCAGAATTTTGAATCATGAATTCTATGTGTGGTATACACAAGGTACCTGCAGCAGGGTCTCTTGGTGTTTTTGTTCCAGAGTTTCCCAGTCACACCAGGGCACAGCACCCAAATACTCTGCCTTCATACTGTTCAGTTCCTCCTGGGCTTTACTCAGGTCTTCCCGACACACCTTGAGAGCGAGCTGCAGCTCCACAGGGTTTTTCCCATCTAAATAGAAACATGTAAGAGCATGACACACTTCCCTCTGGAAATGTACATTTTATAAACATGAAAGACATGTTTTTGTCAGCTTTAAAGAATCCTGTTGATGTCACCTTAGTTGGGCATCTCCTCATCTTTACACTAAGCCAATGTCTCTCAAACTTTTTCTTGCATGCCCTACGTCAAAAGTTCAGCTTTAGTGAAATAAAGGTCAACCAAATAGCATTAGCAAACTAAACTCTTTTTTCTATTCAGTATTCACTATCAAAATCATCTTCATTCACCTTAGTTTAACTCTGTATTTTGTGGCCCACCGCAGAGGTTGAGAGGCACTGTGCTGAGCTAAAGGTCTACTGTCTGAGGATAGGGATAAATTAAAGATCTGCATTAAGGCCCGGACTAAGATAAATAAGGATTATTTTGAACAGTGAATCATGCAAAGTGCCTCTAGTAGAAGAGTCCAGTAGAACCAAGACTAAAAAATGTGAAATGAACATAATAGGCCTCTTTTAATCTACTTAGAATTTACATCATTATGGGTTTATAAAATGTAAGTTAAATATAAGATAGAAAATATAAAATGTCCATCTCATCACATCCCAGAGCCTCAGGAGGCATCTTCGCATTCTCTTAAACCCATACACATTCACTCTGGGCAGAAATATTCACATCCACAAGTGCTGATTGAAATAGAGGAGTGACTGATTTTCAGTAAGTCAGCTAACTGAGTAACTGCCTAACATTTTGTGGCTATACCTGGATTTTCGTCCGCAGGATGCTCCACCTTCACAGAACTTCTTGTCATTTGATTGAGCTGCCAAATCAGCAACCTGCGGGCATCATGTTCCTCTCGGTACTGTAGATACTGGTTGGATAGTTCTGACTGCAGATGATCCACCTTGATAGGAACAGGAGATAGCGGGGTGGCTGATACAGGATAACGATTGCCTACCACTGACCTTTATATCCAAACTGAAGCTAAACCTAAACATGTTTTGGTAAAAAGGGGTCTCTGACAGGCATGGGATCATGTGTTTGAAAAGTCACATGAATAAAAAAACAAAAAGTAAATGGTATGCAAGCATGTGATGTACCAATGACTGCATGGCCCTTTCTTTCTCCCACATAATCGCAATGTTCTTCTGTAGCTGCTGTTTCTCCCTTTTCAAGGCACAAATCTCAGCCTGATCTTCTTCCCAGCAAGCTTGAATCTTTCTGTCACATTCCTCTGTCACCAGCCGCAGACGGGATCGCAGTGGTTCCAGTTCTTTGATTTGATCCTGTTGATATGCTGAACAGGTGTACAAAATGTATGCATTATAAAGAATCTATCACGAAAAGGAATCAACTAGTGTATACAAAGTCTTTATGAAATGCTAACCTCTCCAAAATCAGACGGATATGTGGGTGGTACCTCTCTAAGCACATTACCAAATTGTCAAACAATTCTTTAAAATAAAGTTAGTATCAATTATTGTCACCAAATCTATCTATGCCACGATAAATGTTTGTGACATAATTTTACTGTCTACATTGAAATACTATAAAAATCATAAAATAACAGCAGAATCTGTAATGAATCCATGCAAAGACATAGTTATCAGACAAATGTATGACTGTGTATTATGGCTTTGTGAGGAAATTAAATACACTAACACGAAACAAAATTTTTCACAGTACTCTACTACACAGTCCAGTGAAAAACTAAGAACACCCTTACTTCGGCCATAGAAATTAAGAGGGTATGTGGCAACCAGGTGCTGCTAATCAAATGCACTTGATTAAATGCTCATCATCCAATATGAGCACCTCTGTAAAAGCAAAAGTTCTTGCAGTTTGCTGGTCTGGAGCATTCGGGTGTGTGTTAAGACAAGGCCACAATCTTCCCAGGAGTGGACGTCACAGCAAATTCACCCTATGGTCAGACTGTGCAATGGTCAGAGAAACTGCAAAAAGCCCAAGAGCTACACCTCAGACTCTAAAGTCCTCAGCATGTTAAAAGTTTAAGTTAATAACAGTACAATTAGAAAAAGACTGAGCAAGTATGGCTGGTTTTGAAAAGGTTGCTAGGAGAAAGCCTCTTCTCCCTAAAAAGAACATGGCAGCACGGCTTAAGTTTGCAAAGCTGCATTTGAAAAAACCACAGGATTTCCGGAACAATGTCCTTGAGACAGACAAGGCCAAAATGTAGACATTTTTCCATAATGTGAAGCACCACATTTGAGAAAACCAAACACAGCAAAGCGCCTCATACCAGCTTTCAACCATGGTGGTAGAGGGGTGATGAACTGGGCTGGTTCTGCAGCCACAGGACATGGGCATCTTGCAGTTACTGAGTCAACCATGAACTCCTCTGTACACCAAAGTATTCTAGAGTAAAAACTGAAGCCATCTTGGCATTTTGGCTAAAATTGCATCATGCAACAGGACAATGATGAAAAAAGCACACCCGGAAGTCTACAGCAGAATGGCTGAAAAAAGAATCAAGGCGATGCAATGGCCCAGTCAAAGTCCAGACCTCATCCTGACTGAAATGGTGTGATGGGACTTTGAGAGAGCTGTACATAAATGAATGTCCACAAACCTCAATGAACTGAAGCAACATGGTAAAGAAGAGTGGGACAAAATTCCTCCACAAGGATGAGATAGACTGATAAAGTCATACAGAAAAAGATGACTTCAAGTTATTGCTGCTGAAGGTGGGTCTAAAATCTAATGGATCATGAGGTGTACTTAGTTTTTAAAAAAAATTGTATAGAGACCTCTTCCTACATGACTATAAATAAATTATCAACCTAAGAAACAGGAATAAATTCTCCAGAAAAAAAATCTGACATCATAAATTCAAAAGAAATAACTTGGAAAGTTTCTAGGATTGTCAGGGTTTTGAGTTCTGTATATGGTTTTACATGGTTTTGAGTTTTCTGTTATCTTTTCTTAAGTATTTCCTTGGTTTAGTCTGGATATGTCTCCGTCTGTTTTCCTATCCTTCATCAAGTTTGTGCTCATGTTGTGTTCTGTATGTATTCTGTTTCCTGTTTTACTTTTAAACCTGTTTAGTCTTGTGCTTTGTGTTGAATTTTACTTCCTGCCCTTGATTGTTGCCACCTGTGCTCCTCTCCCTCCTGCTTCTCCTTTGCTCGTTAGTCTTTGTGCATTTATACTTTGTGTCTCTTTAACTCTATGTTGTGTCCTCAATGTCATTTGGTGTTTTTCTGGTTGGGAGAGAGTTTTGTTCCTGTCTGTTTCATTCTGGATTTATGAACTTGGACTTTGTAACCCCTTTTGGGTGAGTGGCTAAATAAAGCCTTTTCAGTTATCAGTCTGTCTCAGATTCTGCATCTTGGGTCCACATCCCTGCACTCTCTCCTGCAAAACCCGACAAGGATGGAAGTAAGAATTTTATAAGAAAAAAACTCACCAATGAGGAAAAAAAATGAATATTTGACAAAGAAAATTCAGAAATACAGAGATTTAATTCACACTTTTTGGGGATTTTTTTGAGAAAATGTTTCTTTTATGTTGAGGAAACACCACTTTACTTTGCAAGGTTGGATCACCCTCATTCCACACATGACACTGCTTGCTGTGTACTACTTTATTTTGAGAGAATATTGAAGCTTTACTTTAACTTTAAATGTATTACTTTAACTTATGAAATTCTAACTTCAGGAGTAATATTTTCCTTTTAAAACATTTTTTCAATTGCCCGACACATAGTGGCATGCCAGTTTTAATCTGACTCAAAAATGTGACTCTTTGATGTGAAGGTATAAAATGTTCATAAAGGCGTATTTTGTCTTCTGTTTCATGTCATTGTTATAAAATTCACAAAGTTCATGATAAGACAGTTCGCTCTTAAACTTACTAACCTAAAGTGTTTTCATATTCCTTTTTGATGGCAGACAGAAGGGGTTGGTAGGTTTTGAAGGCACTAATGAAACAACCGAAGATATTGCGGTAGACCTGCAGCCAAAGCAGAATAGGATTTTAAGTATTAAAACTGTAAAAAGATAATACACTATATGGAAAAAAGTATTGGGTCACAGATGGAGTTGTTTCCTCCTGTACAGCTGAAACAGTTTCTATTCTTGTTGGATGGCTTTCCGCAAGATTTTGGGGAATTTTCTTCCAGAAAAGTATTTGAGGTCAAACCTGGCTCGCAATTTTCATTCCAGTTCACCTTAAAGATGTTCAATGGGGTTGAGGTCAGAGCTCTGTGATCTTCCACACCAAACTCAGCCAACCATGCCTTTATGGACCTAACTTTGTGCACTGGGTCACAGTCATGCTGGAACAAAAAAGGGTCTTTCCCAAACTATTTCCTCAAAGTTGATAGCACAGAATTGTCCAAAATGTCTTCATAGGCTGAAGCATTAAGAATTCCCTTCACTAGCCCAGTCCAAACCCAGAAAAAGAACCTCAAAGCCTTATCCCTCCTCCACCAAACTTTACAGTGAAGTCAGGCAGGTAATGTTCTCCTGGCATTTGCCAAACCCAGACTCATCCATCAGACTGCTAGATAGAAGTCCAATTCATCACTCCACAGAACATGTTTCCACTGCTTGAAAATGAAGTGGCAGAGTCCTTTACAATGCTCCATCCAACGCTTGTTATTGTCCTTGTAAGGCTTGTGAAGGACAAAACTTAAAGTTGTTCTTTTTCCTTTATTGGACAGATGTATTTTAGCCACATATGAATGCGTTTTATCTTCATCTGTGTCAATATAAATCATTAGTCGGTCCACTAATAAAGTTGTTCTTTATGCTACAAGTGTCGCTGGTGTTTTATCCTCCTCCAGACTTTAGGCTCTTCTCCGTGCACCTTGGAAGCAGGTGAAGTTGTGCTAGAAACCTCTACTTAATTTCTGATGTAAGGCTGGCATGCAGCTGCTCGGGGATGGAAACCCATGCCGTGAAGCTCCCGATGCGCATCCTATTACAGTACAACCCTTGACTTCAGTGAGCTCTTTAGAACAATGAATTCCTTCACAAACGGTTGTACTGCATATGCAGACTGCTTGGTTAAGTGTTTGATTCTATCAACTTGTGATAATGGGAATGAATGAAACACCTAAATTCAATGCTTAAAAGGTGTGACCCAAGACTTTTCTCCATATAGTCCATAAGTGTATATCTTCTAAACAGAAATATGAACAAAAACATCACACCTGTAGTTTCAGCTCCTGAAATTTTGGCTCATGCGGGCTGATAGTATGCAGCTCCTTGTCCACATAGCTCTCAAGCTCTATCAAGAGTTGTGGCTTTCTCTCCAGACCTGCGTAAAGGTAACTGACTCCTGTCCAACACTACAGGATTGATCATACACAAGCACATGTGCAATGCTGTGAAAGGAACTTTGATCTAACATTGGAAGAAGGGTGATAGTGGCTAGTTTGTCATTGTAAATTCTCTTTATAGGAATAAAAAAAGAGTTGAGATGTTAGTAGGACAAGTGCAGCTCGGTGTGAGTGAAATTTTGCCTGGTTCACTTACCTTTCTCGTTGCACATGGCTGGACAGAAATGGCACAAGCACTCTCCCCTTCATGCCCTTTCTCTGATGTCTGGACAGTGTAACTTTGTAGATCATGCATATATGTAAGTTAAATGATCAAATAATTCAAATGTAAAAATAACTCAGTAGGCTTGCCCTAAACATACTTCAAATAAACTTTAAAAAGGAAAATGGGGGAAAATAGGTGCAATGATTTATTGAAATGTGCAATCTAAATGGAAATACAGCACATAAGGCAAAAACAGAGTTGGGGCAGTTCTAACCCACTTCAAAGTCAGTATTTGGTGTGACCACCTCTATTCTTCAACACAGCCTGAACTGTCTCAGTCAAGCTTAGTCAGTTCTTTCAGTAGCCTTCAGGAATAGTTCTCCAGGCTTCTTGAAGGACATTCCAAAGCTCTTTGAACATTGGCTGCCTTTTGTTCCATTCTGACAAGATGATCCCATGCTGCTTCAACAATGTTTAGAGCCAGGTTCTGGGGAGGTCAATCCTGACTGACAA
>VUQH01013482.1:5792-17625 GCA_015106775.1 Etroplus canarensis
AATAAATAAGAAAAATATATATATATATATATATATATATATATATATATATATATATATATATATATATATATATATGTACATATAAAATGGTATCACAGTGCCTAAGGGGTTAACGAACATGATACCGTAGATGCAGATGAATCTAACCACTGTGAGAATAACAGCTGAGGGAATCAAAGTACACGTCAAAACATGAAATTCCCCAGAACTCTGAACACAAACACGGGAGTGGTGGCAGAGAGCCGTGTGACTAAAAAAAGGGAGAATCGGATTCTGGCGCTGACATTAAGCGCGGCGAGTTTGTCAGCTCCTGCACCACTAAGGTTAATTGGCTAGCCGTCACAGCCTGGAACTGCCACAAACACTTAAGAATGTGTCCAGAGCAGAGGGTTAGAGACACTCGGAGAGAAAACAACAGCCAGGGCCGCCGTGACCTTGCAACCTTGTGGTGGCAGCAGCAGAAACCACCCAGAACGACTAAAAAGGAGAGCAGCACAACTTTGGGAAGTGGCTGTCAGACAGTAAGATATATATATATATATATATATATATAATAAAGAAGAAAGTGAACACACCCGTGTTAAAGTACCAGTTTTTTGATTTTAAAAAATGAGACCCCGATAAATCATTTCCACATCATTTTCCACCTTTTAACGAGACCTATAACCTGTACAATTCAACTGAAACAGAATAATATCTGTTAAGGAGGAAAATATATATAGTTTATATAAAATATATTATATACTGTATTTAAAAAGTAAAATAAGCTGGTTCATACCTTAAAACTAATGCTTTGTTGCAACAAGTTACATTCCTAAAGCAACGTAACTTGTATTCATATAGTGCTTTTCTAGCTTTACTGACCACTCAGACTACTGTAAACTGCAGCTGTTTGGTGCCAATCTAAACTGATCTAAACTGTTCTGATCTGAAGCTGTTTCTATAGAGAAATATGCATTAAACCCTGACCTCATGCGTTATTACAGTTAGTACATTACTCACTCCCCCATCAGCTGGTTTTTTTCCTATTGTTTGTGTTGCAATCTGTAATTTGAATGGATTTCTGAAAGGCCCCACAGTCTGCAACATCACCCATTGATATTTACCACCAAGCATATCACACCATGAAGATGAAGGAGCTCTCCAAACAGGTCAGGGACAAAGTGGACAAGTGTACAAATACAAAGAAGTGTTAGCTTGTAAAAAAAAAAATATCAAAAACTTTAGGAATTCCCATGGTGCACCATTAAATCCATCATCACTGAATGGAAAGAAAATGGCACCACAACAAACCTGCCTAGAGAGGGCCGTCCACCAAAACTCACAGACCGGGCAAGGAGGGCATTAATCAGATAGGCAACAAAGAGACCAAAGGTCACCCTGACGGAGCTGGAAAGCTTCGCAGCAGAGTCTGCTGTATCTGTCCATAGGACCACTAGAAGCTGTACACGCCACAGAACTGGGTTTTACAGAAGAGTGGCTGGAAAAAAAGCAATCGCTTAGAGAAAAGAAAGAAAGAACAAATGTTTATCATTGGCCAAAAGGCACGTGGCAGACATCCAAACATATGGAAGAAGGTCCTCTGGTCGGATAAATCTAAAATGTTACCGTTCGGCCAAACCAACACCTCAGAACACCATCTCCACAGTGAAGCATGGTGGTAGCAGCATCATGCTGTTGGGATGCTTGTCACCAACAGGGGCTGGGAAACTGGGCGGAATGAAAGGAAACATAGACGGCGGTAAATAGAGGGAAATTCTTGAGGAAAGCCTGTTTTAGGCTTCCAGTGTCAGTGCGTTGGAATGGCCTAGTCAAAGCCCAGACTGCAGTCCAACTGAGAATCTGACTTAAAGATTGCTCTACAGCAGCAGAACCCATCCGACTAGAAGGAAGTGGAACAGTCTTGCTTTGAAGAATGGGGAAAAAATCCCAGCGGGTAGATGTGCCAAGCTTATAGAGATATTTATATATAGAGATTTGCAGCTGTAAAGCTGCTTTGTGGCTCTACAAAGAAAAAAACTTGGAAAATGCCAAGGGGGGTTAAATGCTTTTGTAAGCCACTGCAGAGATTAATGATTCCTTCTCTGTGGGTAAGTCACCTCTTTTTATGTGAAATTGTATGGCAACCCGAAGATTGATTTACTAATTATTGCAAGAGAAGTAGAAGAGGTGACGCTACAGATCTGAAGGAAGACCTGTGGAGGCCAAAAGACCACAGCTTTCAGCAGACAGGCCTCTGCACCGCCCCTGACCAGCACAATTAAAAGCATTATACTGCCAAGACGCTCTCATGCAACGCATGCCCTGACAGCTCCGCCTGGCAAAATTCAATTACCACTTATCATCAGTGACAGGGAGCATCATTCTGACTGGCATACATATATCCCTGCTGCTGGACACACATGCACTCACTAGCAGACACATGAGAGAAGCCTAGCTTGATGAAAGAAGGGCCAGATATGCAGGAAATCCCAACACATCGGTGTACAGTGTAGCCGAGTCAACACAGTGTTAGATGAAGTAACCCAATACTGACTTTCTCTGAAAACAGCAAAATGCTTCTGTTTTTTTTCCCAGTGTCCTCAAAAGCGCCACTGTGAAAGTGACAGACGTGGGAGCTGATAGGCCTGATAAGCCATCGTCATGGTTCACGTTTAGCTACGTTTAAACAATCATGTTGTGGGTTCAGGCACATTTTAAGGTGCGACGTTTTTTAATCACTCTCTTGGACGCTGGAGAAACGGGCTGGTAAAAACCAATGAGACTATGGCAAGAGCTACATTTAGCCAGCCACTGGCGAACAGTGACAGCTTGTAAAGCCCCGACCCCACGCACACAGTCACATTATGAATCGAGGTGAGGTGAAATTCGTGATGGGTCATTACAGATCGGCCTGTGGAGGGCGGCGCAGTCACAGCAAAGATACGAGATGTGGCAATCTTTTTAGGAAACAGAAGCAGAATGTTGGAACTTCCCATTTTCGACTTTCGTGAGGCAAAGCGTGATACGTGTTTTGCGACTGCCCCGTGAACATTAGTGACACTTCGTTGAGGTAAAAATTTGCCAAACCAGCCCAGTGGTAAGACCAGCCGCCTTTCACACAGGAGATCCAGGCGGCAGCATATCTCCAGTAGGGGTCCCTAGGCAACCACAGCCAAGATCTCTGTCCAGAAGAGCGGAGTCGAAGGAACAGCAATCAGTTCCACATGTCGAAGCATTTTTATATTTACACGTTGGAACAGTAAAGTCACAAATATACAGTTCTGCTTTTTTTTTCTAATAAACTCGATCGACATTCCTGAGTTTTTCTATAGGGTCAGTTTATAAACCTTTTAAAAACCTTTAGAAATACCTTTATTTTTAACAGCGTGGTTACAAAAGATTCGGTTGCATTTATGACATCTACTAAAAAATTACAACAGTCTATGAGACTTTGTGAAATTTCAAAACTGGCAACCCAAACCACTTTAGTGTTTCAAATTCATCTAGTTGTTCTCCTAAACTTAGATGGAGCCACTGGAGACAAAGTCAGAGAGGCAAGCCTGAGATGGTTTGGACATGTTGGACAAAGGATGTTGAAGATGGAGCCGCCAGGCAGGAGGAGAAGAGGAAGACCACGGAGAAGGTCGATGGATGTGATGAAGGAGGAGTGACAGAAGAGGAAGCAGGGGTAGGGTGACATGGAGGCAGATCATTTGGACCCCTAAAGGAAGTGGCTGAAAGGAAAAGACATGGACTGGAGATGGGAAAACGAGCAGCAGGTTCAAGACCCCTACACAAGGCCAAAAAGTTCTCCACAAGTCCAAACACAAAGTAACATCATATTCAAAAGAAATAACAAAAAAGCCACACACAGTGTGGAGAGTTGTAATTCATTCTATCAGACCGCATTCACAGTCCTAGCGAAATCTGGTAATGCAATTTGTCCGTAGCTATCATCGTAAATTTGCAGAAACCACAGTCGCATGTGAAAAAAAAACTGGTCAGAGTTTAGCTTCCCGTGTGGGATGGAGAGGACCCGCTGGATCTTAATGTCAGTAAAACAAGTACTGCATTTAAAGGATTTTTTCTTTGGTTTAATTTGTGAAAGGGAAACTATTCCCCCAGATAACTGATGGCCTCACTTAATCAGTGGTTTTATTGCTGAATATAACTATATGGCTACAGAAAAATATTGGGCTTCCTGTTTCCAGCCATTAGTCAACTACAATTCTTCTGGAGCTTAAACCATGCAGTTATTGTCATAGCCCTGATGAACAGGACCTCTTCAGAAATGCCTGAAAATGGTACAGCAGACACAACGCAAAAGAAGTGAATGGGTTCTGCGACGTATGGTAGTGCAGTGTGTTGAGCCACTATCGCAGCTCTACTAGGGAATTTCCCATGCATACGCTATATGGACAAATGCGTTGGACCACCTTCACATTAACCCTACAGGAGCATCCCATTCTAAATCCATCAGCATTAATACTGAGTTACTCCAAAAAGCATTAGCCTGGCGATCTCTATTCTAGTTCATTCCAAAGGTGTTGGATGGGGTTGAGGTCAGGGTACTGTGTGAGTCAGTTACGTTTTTCCACACCAAATTTATCCAACCATTATCTTTATGGGTATTTTCCAAACCCAGACTCACCCATTAGACTGTCTGCTACTGAGTAATCACTCCACAGAACACGTTTTTACACTACTCCCTCTGATACCCAGCATAAGGCTTTCCTGCTCAACCAATGAAACCCACGGCAGGAAGCTCGCAGCGTACCATTTTTGCACTGATGTTAATCTCAGAGAAAGTTTGGAACTCTGCAGTTACTGAGTCAGCTGGTGACTTTTACCCACTATGCGCCTCAGCAGTTGGCGACCCTGCACTGCAACTTTATGTGGTCTGCTACTTCGTGGCTCAGTTGCTGTGGTTTCTTAACACTTTCACTTCGCAATAACACAGTTTACAGTTGATGGCGGCATACCAAGGAGGGAAGAAATGCCATAAACTAACTTGTTACAAATGTGACATCCTGTTACAGTACAGCACAGCTTGAATTCAGTGAGCTCTTTAGAACGACACATGCATCATAAATGTTTGTAAAGGCAGGCTGCATGACTTGGTGGTTTTATACACCTGTGGCAATGGGACTGAATGAAACACCTGAATTCAGTGACTCAAACAACACTTGTAGCATAAAGAACAACTTTATTTTTGGACTGTGGCTTTTATCAGAGTAACCGTAAAACATATTACAGAGAACAGTACAAATACCACTTATATAAATTTTAAAAAACCAACCAATCAAAACAACCAATCATATTGGGCCATGGTCACATGGTTAAAAGCCAGTCACGGTCTCTGGAAATTTGGAGTGGATGAATGGAAAACATGGGTAGCACCCTATGGTAAATGGTAAACGGACTGGTACTTAAATAGCGCTTTTTTACTTTAACCTAGCACTCAAGGCACTTTTTACTACAAGCTTCATTCACTCATTCACATGCACATTCATACTTTATCCAACTATCATGCACACATTCACACTCCCACTGATGCATCATGAGCAATTTGGGACTGCAACGGGACTGGGGAAGCCAGGGATCGAAGCCGCCAACCTTCCTGTTGGAAGACGACCCTGAGCCACAGCCGCCCAGCTCTAGCACTCAAACAGCATGTGAACAAGGGGTGGTGTTCAAGTTTTTCCCATCTGATGGCATACAAATCCAGCCCAAGAGACACTTGGAAACACGAAAACATGAAAAGTAGAATGAATCAAGTAAAACGGCTCAAGCTGTGTAAGACAGATGTGCAGGGCTGATTTAAAAAATAACATTTAAAGTTGAGCCTGGAACCTCTACTCTACTCTTCCTTCATACAGTATGTTCACACACACTTGCCACACTGGTCAGTGCAACCGTTATTATCATTTTGCTGCGCATGTTTGCAAACGCTCGAATTTTTTAATAGCTAATCCATTTGGAAACTGGAGTTGGGGCATGGCTGCTTTGAGGTGCTCTTCACGTGCAGCTGTAGCCAGATGCTGTCAGCCTCTCCTCTGACTGGATTGGCTGGCCTGGACCCGATGATTATGGTGTTTTTTAGCGCACTGGAGGGTAGCCACAATGTCGCGGTTCGCTCTGATCATTATTCATGGTTTGTTTTCCAGAAATTCTTTATGAAAAATGATAAATTCTGTAACAATTAGTTAAAAACTCAGATATATTGTATGAGTGTGCCGTCTTATTGCCTCTGTCTCAGCAGTGGACACTCCTCCACAGAAAAGGGCCCTTGGTAAAGCAGTAAATATGCAAATATTCCCCTCTGAGGAGGCTGGCGCTGTGAATTATCCATATTTGCATCGCGTTTCTATTATCATCCATCATTCATTGCTCCGTTGCTCTCATGCGTTCTATGTCATGTTTTCACTAAACAGTGTTCTCTGCTCAAATTCAGCAGCTGAAACAAAAATCATTAAGTAGGTGTTTGCATTTTATTATAAATTCATGGTTTTGCCAAACAGTTAAATGGCAGTAGACGGCTACGCTGAAGGTTTTCCAAAGGCGGCCAGTGAGCAGGTAACTATAAGAACCTCAACGATATCTTAGCTACTTACATTTCTAATTACATTTTTCCGCCGCTAGGTCAATTAGCCGTGCTGTCAAGAGCCCTCTGGATGGAATGACCACGGCTCTCGATAAGTGGAGAACATCTGTGGTCACCCGATGTGCTTTAACGGGGTTGAACGTACACAATATGCTCTGAGCTTTAAAATCAATCAGAGCTCAACCTGCGAGTTAGCAAAATGGACCTGAAATGCGCTTAAACAAAAAACACAAGTGCGGATAATGAGCTTAATTGCTGCAGAGAGGTTTGATACCGCATGCGTGGGAACAAAAACCCATTAGCTCAGTCATTTCACAACAGTGTTGCAGGGCACTTGCGTGGTGGAGATAATTGATTTGAACAGATATGGAGTATTTAATTGGCTGGCTGACAGTGTTTTGGGAAATTTGACAAGATGTGGGTTTTTTTAATAGAGAAAAAGAGATTTCTCAGCAGTATGAAGGGATTTGTGATCTAAATCTACATGTTTTTCTTCCTTTAGGCAGCTGAAATACAAGGGGGGAAAGTAGACTGTCACGCGGAGCCTGGCAAGTCATGCACTGAGTACTTCATTTCAGGAATCTAACTTCACGCCACAGCTATTTTACTACCATCGCTCGCAGAATCAATTTCTTTATGCTTTCCCGTTTCTCGCTTCCTCTCAGATTTTGTTTCTTCTTAATAACATTTCTTTGCTGCCAAAGAACCTAAAGGTAAATTTAAAACAGAACAGTTTCTTTCTAGTGATATTAGATATTTGCAATTGAACTTTTTTTTTAAATCAAGCCTCTAAGTATAAAAAAGTGGGCTCCTTTAGGTCTCGTTCTACTGCTGCTTGCTGCTCTTGGTGGCAGCTTTCTGAAGCTTTCAGCATAATTCAAACACTCTGGGGTTCTACCTGTGTGATTCTAACTAAAAAAATATATAGTAACCAGCCTGTCTATTTGATCTCAGCTGTCACTGCTTTTTGTACTTACATCGCCCTCCAGTAGCAGTTTCAAAGCCCAGTCTATGGTCCCTAAAAAGGGTTGTCCACCATTTATTTGTAATTGATATTATCTGTCCTAACGCCCCAATGGGCCCAGTCCTAAAATTACTATGTAGGTCCTCCAAATCAGCTCCTGACTTGTCAGGACAGTAACCTGGGCCCTCCGCTTCTATAGTATGGTACCTTGCACCAGGATGCTGGCATCAATTCCTTTGGGTTCTCCCTGGCGTGTTCCAAACCATCCTGGGGAACTTTACTGGTTTAGGATCTGAGGAGTTCCAAGCTTTGGCTTCTCTACTGCAGTCCTCACTTTGATAGTGGGCACTTTTTGCTTCGCGTGGGCACATCGTCCTGCTGAGATTACCACCGTCTGGGCTTGCTGTTGCCTTGGAGGGGTGTGCTTGGTCTGCAGCCGTGCTTGTGTAGGTGTCAAAAGTACAGGGCAAAGTAAATGCCACTCCACATGAACATCAACAAGAAGTAGTTTTATTATTGTGGTTCTTCTTCCTCTTCTTCTTCGGCTGCCCCTGTTGGGGTGACCACTGTGGATAGTCTTGCCTCCTCTTCTGTCAGTACGGCCCTCTGCGTGTCCTCTACATCACTGAAACTCCTCTGTGGATTGGATTACTACATATAAATACACAGTGAAACCAAATAGCATTGCCCCAGGACCCGGTGCCCCTTACAAAGGTAATGCCGGCTGGCCAGGTCCCACCTGCACAAAACCCCACCCGCGATGTCCTTTTCCCCGGCCACCTGCATCAGGTGACACCAAGGACTGAAGGCCCTGTCCGCACGGCAAGCCGAGATCGGAGCCCCCAGAAACCGCCCAGCCGCAGCATCAGCCCTGCGACTATACTCCCCCCGGAACCCAAAAACTTTGGTTTCCCGGACGCTGCCCGGCAGGTCTGTGGACGGAGCTACGGCGGCGTCTGGTCGTCCTCGAACCTTCGACTTTCGAACACGAACACCACAGATCCCTGCGTCCACAGACCCGAAAACCCGAATACCGGGTAAAAAACCAGGTCAAAACAGGGACAGTCACAGGGGTACAAGCACCACCTTGGTTCTGGAGTGGCCGCGCGCTACCGTCGCACCGCCATCTTGGCCCATATCTGGTCTTCCTCTTCTCCTCCTAACTGGCAGCTCAGTCTTCAGCATCCTTTGTCCAATATATCCACTATCCCTCCTCTGCACATGTCCAAACCATCTCAGCTTTGCACCACCTTCACATACTTACTCATACAATTCCACAGTTTCTCTCTTGGCACCCTATCATATGCTTTCTGTAGATCCACAAAGACACAGTTCAACTGCTTCTGACCTTCTCTATACTTCTTCATCACCACTCTTAAAGCTAAGGTTTCATTTTTGTGGCTAATAAGTGTAAAATCTTCTGGGGTGTCGCAACAGAGGATTTCAAAAAGGCCCTGAAGAAACATTTCTGTTTGTTTTACTTTAGAGATTCAAATGACCAAAAAAGTTGTCCTTTTTAATTATCTTGGCTGGGATGAAGAAAGGCACTGAAGTGAACTGAAACTGAACCAATTACCAGAAACCAGACAGTAATGCTGGGGACCCTTTGTATCAGGGAGATTCTGAGACCCAGCAGGCAGCTGTCTGCTTTACCCCTGTGGGCATTCCAGGCCTTTCATTATCAAGCACACTTTAGGCAAGCTCTGTTTTATGTTTTAGTTCCTAATTATTTCCAAGACATTTCTCTCTTATATTATGCGGCAATGTAACAGTTCATTGGAAGGAATTCAGCGGAAAATATCTGATTGTTTATCAAATTATACCAAATGAAATGTTTTTTTTCTAGAAAACTTACTAACCAGTCTTACCAGTCACTGACTTTTGCAGAACTCCACTTTGCTTTTGTTACATTCTGCCATCACCTGGGCCAGACAAGTCCATAATTGCCATGAGATTATGACTCATCTGATTCCCACAGGTATCTGTCAGCAGGTTGCTGGATTAAAATGAGACTTTCATCCTCACCCTACTGCACAAAGATAAAACAGAAAACTTTGTGCAGTGGTGTGACATCAACCATCTTATTTTATATGTAAGGAGATGGTTCTGGACCCTAGAGGGTGGGGAGTCATAGTCCTGTGGTCAAACACGACTGACTTATTGAGAAGGACCTTTTCATGTAAATACCTGGGTGTCCATTTGGATACTTTACATTGTTTTTAACACTGGGTTTCAGTTCAGCTCTTTGTATTTTAGATTTTCAATTTTTGCCACAATAGACCAACAATAGCAAGCAATAGCAGCCCACACACTGGCTATTTGTGACACTGCCCCCTGGTGACAGTGAACAGCCACAACATGTAGCTGCAGCGAAGCTGTGAGTAAGCGCTCCATAGGACCAACTCCGTAAATTCATCTCACCGTTCAACTAAAAACTGAGCTCGCTCATCTGGTGAACACCGCCGTGAAGGTGATGAGGAGGAACGAGTACCAGCCTCTTCAGGCTGTATATAAGCATTCTCTTCTCAGGAAAGCACGGAGGATAGTTGCCAACCTGACACATATTCTTCATACAGAATACGAGCTCCCCAGTTCAAACTTAACTGTTTTAAAAACTCATTTTTACCTACCTTAATTAGACTTTTAAATAATGATACCTGATGCTGCAGGGATGCGTAATGTTTTTCTTTTATGGTGTTTTCATTGTGTGTTTTTATTATAGGATGTGCATTATTACAAGGTTATACTGGGTTTATTGTAAGTGTAGAGGCATTTACTGTATGTGTGCAGCACTGAGTCTATAAAGTAATGTGCAAAAGTCTTGAGCCACTCCTCATCCTAAACATGGCAGACCTTCATTTAGGTTTATATACTTTTATTTCATTTTCTGTCTTTCATATATATCAATATTTACTACTTCCCTATCTTAATTGAATTTTTATGGAACAACCGCACTTCATACATATAGGTTTATACAGTTTCATTTTCTCATCTTTCATATCCATCATGTTTGCACGTGTCAATAAATTGTTGCACCTATTTCCCATTTTCCTTGCAAAATATAAAGAAATGAGGGCTGGCTCAAACCTATAGAAAGTGAACAATCGATTCTCCAGGTCAAAGCATCTATCTTGCAACAGGCTTCTGGGGCAGAAACACCATGACCACACCAGGATATTGGGAATGTGCTACAGCAAGTCTTATCTTACAGGATTTCAAAGATGTGTTTTCGAACTTTCAGAGGCTTTTATAAAGTCAATTTCTCATTGGGCCAGAGCATGAAAGCAAGGTTTTATAACCAATATATTACCAAATGAAGTTTTTAGAACCCATTAACCATAAATGAATAAACAAAATAGACCTCACACTGCAAACTTAAGATCTTATAAGCTAAACAACTCCCAGCTAAAAAGCTTCAAGATAATATTCTGTTAGGCAGGGCATAACCACTTAGTATGAAATAAGACTTTTGGGTCTTCGGGTCTGTTTTTGAGAAGCTGGCAAACGAAACAGAGCAAAGACAACACACTTGACAGCTGGTATTAATCAATAGTGTAAGAAAAGGATAATGAATGTGCTGAAAGCGAAAAGAATAATATCAAGCAGACCGGGCTTTTTTCATATGAGTGAATACAAAGATATACTTTAGATACTGGATCACTGGAGTGTTTGTAGCCCATCACAGTGTTTCTATTTCTGTTACAATGATTTTCATTTAATAGGAATTTCTGCTTCTTGTATTCCCACACCATGCTTAGTTGCTTTTGTTCCCTCAACAGGCATGCATATTACTGAAATTAAAAAGATGATGAAGGAATGTAAATCGCACTACCCCCCAGTAATGTTCCACATACAGTACTCTTCACCTCAGCTTGTACAGTTATTTATAATATCCTCAACAGACTGGAACTTAGAATTCGTTTTATTAATTAGGAAGAGGAAAAAGTGAGTTTCACATACCATAAAGTAGATTTAATAGAGATGAAGCAGGCGTTCAAGTCAGGCGATGTTTTTAAACTTAAATATTCAGTATCCCAGTTTCAAAACTATGCGACGCACTTTCTTTTTATATTTCCAAAAGGACTGAACTTCATGTGAAGGGTATTTGACAACAACCCAGTTGTGAAATACACATTAGAAAAAAAACTTCATTTTCAAAGTTGTGCTCTCCACACAATAACCCAATACTGCCTGTTAAAAAAATCAAAAAATTAAAAAAAAAAAAAAAAACAGATTTTTATAAAAAAAAAAAATTTATTTAATATATATTTAAGTTTTTA
>VUQH01013486.1:6210-25796 GCA_015106775.1 Etroplus canarensis
TTTTGGCTTCCAAATTTACACTGGATACATAACATTATGCATGTTGCAATAAAACTGGGGAAATCTGGCCCTTTGTGATGTTGCATGCAAACTTTTAAAAATGTACCAGACAGCTCTCTGGGAAAAAACTTTGGAGCTAGAAAGTGATGGGCATAAATTTGCTGAACATTTTGGGAGGTTCTGTTTATTTTTCAGTGGAATGAGGTCTGTAAACTGTCCTTTGTGCAAGCTGGTGCAGAAATAAACGATACCCTCACCCAGTTCTTTTGGATGAAAGAATCATCAGAATATTACATTAGTACATTAAACAGTCACTCACTTGCAGAGGGGACACTTTGACTTGGACGCAGAGGCACATATCCATCTCATTCAGTTGGTATTTTGTCTGGTTGTACCTGTACGAAGGCCAGTTTGTATTTGATACATTTCAGCATGTAGAATGGCAAAATTATAAGTTGTATTGCATCATCCCAGATTAATTTTCTCCCCATACAAATCAGCAAACTTCAGACAAAGCTGTGGTGACCCTGCCTGATGCTCAAGTACCTGCTCAGCAGCAGAAAAACATATTCCAGGTGGGTTTGCAAGGGATTACCCAGTTTAACCCTTTAATATTATGACTGTCAAGATTTAAGTCAAAAGAAACTTATTGGAAAATGCATCTTGTGTTAGGAGCTCTTGGGAGTTCGTAGTGGCTCGCCAACACAGTTTGGTAGTCTGTTGGGCAGCTCTGAGGCCCCAGTGACTTCTGCCCCTCTACATGGCCTACTACACAAGGGCCCTTCACCACCTCTCTTTCCACAGAGGGCACCCTCACCTGAATACTTCAATAGTCGGTTGCAACATTCTGCAGGTAATTTTACTGAAATTGTCATGGAAGCAGGAAGAATGCATATGGTGCGTTGACATACACCATTTGCCTGACTTTACCTGATAAACTGATCAGCTTCACAAATTGGGTCAAATTAAGGGAACTCAAGTGTTTAATGAAGTGTTGATCCTTGTTAAACTTTTTTTGTTGGATTTGATTAGATTGGGTCAGTAATTAGTCCCCCCCCCGCTCTCTTTCTCACCTCAAGGGTTTCCTGTTGGTCCTCAGCCCATGCTACCAGAACAGTTTGCTGATGTACACAGGTCTATCAGCCCTGGATCTGCTGCACAACAGGTTAAATGTTCTGACATGTCTGACAGGGAATTATTGCGGGACTACTGAAATGAGATTTCATACAATCTCTTTGGTTCATATGTGAATATATACATATGCTTTTAAGTGTTATGTCCTTCCCACGATGTAGTTCAGTATGTGTTTGAAGTCATATTGACAGTCTTCTTAAATTTTCTAGTAAAACTAAGTTTTTACACTTGTAGCCTTTTTTAACTGCTTATACTGTGATATGAAAAGGTCCGAACAGCTGTGTGTTGTTTGTCCAGATGAGGGCACTCTCTATTCCTATTAACCAAGCGGACTTGGAAGCTCTGGCACTCCAGCAGGATCTTGCTCTACATGCCCACCACCAATTCCAGTCAGGTTACAAGCAACTACAGGACAAGTCTTTTCGAAATAGGTTTGTTTTTTAAATACCAGTTAGTATTGTGCTGTGGTGTTATTGAAATACTTGCTTTAATAGTCAGTTTTGGCAACTGGAATGATATTGCATGTTGTTGAGGAATAACTTTGACCATTATTTTTGTCTCAACAAACTGGGAGAATATTTTTGCTACATATATAAACTAGTGCATCCTATGGATCCCACGATAAGGTTTGGCTGGAAGTTGCATAGGTGATTGTGTGTTGTCTCTACAGACCGCAGCGTGGTAATCGTTCCCCTGGACCAGGCTCTCAGCCTGCTGGAAGAAACTCTCCAGCAAATGCTGTCACCAGCATGGTCAGGATAAATTACACTGTGCAAAATTTCTGTTTATTCAGAGTTGTCTTATGAAGACTGACATAATTTTCTAGTATTAATTTTTTTCCCCCTTATGGCAGTTGTCCCCTTCATTTACACCCACATCTGTGATACGCAAAATGTACGCAACAAAAGAGAAGAGCAAAGATGAATCCTCAAGTCGTTCAGATATCAAGGACGACTCTGGAACACATTCTCATGATGGTAATATTAGTTCACCCATAACTATTTTTTTGTTTTTTCTTCTTCTTAAACTGTAATTGCATAATGTAGCTCTGTAACATTGGAATGTTTAATTACAGACAGTAGCTCCCCAAATCTATACCTGGAATCAGTGGATGGCAACATGGCTCAGTCAGGGGGAGTAAAGACCGGCTCACAGAATGTGTCAAACAAAGAACAAGACCGCCTCAGGCCTGGCTCCACTGGACACCATACACCTGCCATGGTACCTCCAGGACCATCCTCCTCTTTCCCTCGTCCCATTTACCCAGTACCGCTGCTATCCCATGTACCTATGGTGCGCCCTCCTCCCCAGCTCCACCCTAATGTGGTTCAGCGTATGCTGGCGCAGGGTATCCAGCCCCAGCAACTTGGACCTGCGCTTGTGCAAGCAGGTTTGTCTTTTCCTGATCATCCTCTTTGTTAAAACTCTGTATTTAACTTCTAAGTTTCATGATTAACCTGATGTTAAAGCTCTGATCTGAATTATTACTCACAAGGTATATTTCCACCACATGTTGACCTTGCACAACTTCAAGGCTTGCCTCCAGCCCTGCTTGGACAACCACTGTACCCTCTAAGTGCAACTGGGCATCCACTTCTACCTCCCAGAGCTAATACTCAGATGCAGTTAGCAGTAATGCAGCAGCAACTTCAACAGCAACGACCAAGTGAGTGGAACAATTGTCAAATGCTGCCTGGGTGTGACTACGTGGTAGTGGCAGCATTGTCTGTACAGAATGTTACATTTAATCTTTTCATGCATTGTAGTTATTAGTGGACATCTTTTCAAATGCAATTTCCTTTAATATGCATGTGTTTTGTTGCTTTAGTGGCATATCAGCCAACACAGTTCTTGACTGAGATGACACACACACACACACACACACACACATACATATATATATATATATATATATATATATATATCATAATTTGTGCATGAAAGGGTTAAATTTACAAATTTGGCTGTATGCAAGTATTTTACCACTCTTTTTTTGTGAGCTCTTGGATAAACCAGTTGTCTTGTCTTACAGTACATCCTGGCATCCCTGGTACTCAGTCACAGAGCCAAGGCCCCCACCGGACCAATGGCTCCCAGCGACTCGGGAGCAGCCCACCTCTAAGCCTCACCAAGTGGTTTGGATCAGATGTGCTAGAGCAGCCACTCCCCTCCATGCCAGCCAAGGTCATAAGTGTAGATGAATTAGAGTTCCGGCCATAAGAAAAAAATTTTCTGCTGGAAATTGTTTCTTTTTTTGTTTTTTTTTCCCCCCCCTTGCCCATCTCCACCTTTTCCGTACCATAAAAATGTGAACTTTTAATTTGAAAGACAGTGAACAGGACATTGTAACTAAGCCATGCTTTTTCTTCAATGTTGAAGTCACTCCTTTTGAAGAGGCAAGTGATGGAGATGTTTCTAGCTGAGTGATACTTTTTCTTTCTTTCTTTTTTTGTATGAGACTGCACAGTAAATAATGTACAGGCCCAATTGTACAGACCATGGGAAAGAATCTTATTCTGTGTGTATATAGCTAAGGTTTTGTTTTTTTTTTTTTCTTAGTAAGTGGGAGCTGTACTATTGTGCAGTTCAACTGGAAAAATGCAACAAAGTCAGCAAGAGCTGGTATCGTTCCTTAGCCATGTCCACATAATCTCTCACCAGAACTACACTGAGGGTCACACGGTGAGAAATGATGGGATGAGTAATTTTAGCATATACATCTTTCCTTCGCGGCATAGATAGTGGCCCTTTTCTGTAGACGTGGAGCATTGGATGCCTCTGAGGAATGCAACGAGCTGGTTGTGCCTTTTGTGTTTTGTTTTGTTTTTTTTTTCTCCCCCCTCTTTAAACTGTATCCTCTCCAATCCTGTTACCAAGGGGGACAGCACTGCTCACAGTCATATTTGAGGGTGGTTGGGATTCAGTTTGTGTGCTATTAAGTTATAAGAAGCACAAATAGAGTTAATAAATAAAATATTGAGTAAACAGCTTTTGTTAAATTATTTTGTATTCTGTTTAACTCAAGCTGGATCTTAGACCTGTTACAAGCTCAGTTGTACCTTTTTGTTTTTGACAAGAACATTAAAAATACCTTTTTAAAATAATTCAGTTAAGCACACTATCATCTCAGTAACATGCAAAATCATTGAAATCAAGTGTTTAATTCAGTCCCATTGCCAAAGATTTATAAAATCAAGAACATTTCTATGCAGTCTGCTTTTGCATTTATGAAGGACAGGTCCTTCTAAAGAGCTTACTGAGTTTAAGTATGGGATGCCATTGTTACAAGTCAGCTTGTGAAGTTTCTTCCCTTCTAGATATTCCATGATCATTTGGATGTGGTATTATTGCAAAGTGGAAACTTTTAGGAGCCACAGTAACCTGACCAAGAAGTGCATGTCAAGTTACAGAGCAGGATCCCCAAGTGCTGGGGCACACGGTGTGTAAAAGTCGCCAAGGCTCTACTTAGTAATTGCAGATTTCCAAACCACCTCTGATATTATGAACACACAACTATACACTGGGAGCTTCAAGGTATCACTTTCCGTGTCTGAGTAGCTGTATACAAGCCTTACGTCACTAAACTTTGGAGTGGTGTAAAGGATGCCAGCACTAGATTCTAGAGCAGTAGAAATGTGGTAAGTCACACTTCTCTATCTAGTAGTCTGATGGATGAGTCTTGGTTTGACTAAAAACCACTAGAAATTTACCTGCCTGACTACACTGTGCCAACTGTAAAGTCTGGTGGGATAATGCCATGAGGTTGGTTTTTCTGGGGTTGGCCTGGGCCCCTTTAGTTCCAGTGAAGGGAAATGTGTTTTGTTTGTTTTTTTTTAAGCATACAAGACATTTTGGACAATTCTGTGCTTCAAACTTTGTGGGAATTGTTTGGGGAATGCCCTTTTCTGTTCCAGCAAGACTGCCCCTATGCACAAAGCAAGGTTTGTGAAGGTTTGGTGTGGAAGAACTTGATGGCCCCACATAGTACCCCTAACTAAACCCCATCAAAAAACTTTGGATTATGAGCCAGGTCCACTCATTCAACATCAGTCCTTGACCTCTCAAATGCTTTTCTGGATAAATGTGCACAACTTTCCAGTCACTTAAGATCTTGTTGAAAGCCTTCTGGGAAAAGTGGAAGTTGTTATAGCTAAAAAGGGGGGACCAACTCTGTATTAATGCCTATGGAATGTCATAAAAGCCCTTGTAGGTGTAATGTATAGTGGCCCAATGCTTTTGTCCATATAGCTTTAGTCTTAGTATAATTAACTGTCCAACCTGAGCTTTGTGAAGGTAGTATTTCCATTGAAGTAGATAAGATTTTATTTAGAGGTCTCCCTAATAAAACGGAGTATAATGCCGAGTGCTGTACCTAATGCAAGATTAGTGAGAATATACTTTTTTCCTGGCTGTATGTGCAAAATACTTTGTATTGACCTGAACTACTACAAAAACCCGGTTACACTCGTTGGTGATCCTTCACAGCAGGGCCCTTCAACTAGTGCTTACCACCATTGTGTTCCGATACAGAAAATTACATTTACAGTCTGGAGCCTCCACTAGCTACTTAAGTTTTTCCACAACAAAAATATACAGTTTTCAGTATCATAAAACTGCTACAGATATGGAAAATACAAAATACTCACACCATGCTATAAATATAGCACAATTTACACCAATATACCTTAGCAATTTTGAATACACTTGTCCAAATTTCTTTGAATCTTAATTTCATAACTCAGCATTCAGAGCTTGACAGTTGTTTTGGTCAGATCTTTCCTCAACTAACTATGAAAAAAAATATCCAAGTTGGCTGTTTTTTGTTTTTTTTCTCTTTTCTTTCCAAATCATGCAATTACTGTGCATTCTATTACCACTTTGGTTGTGCTAACACTTCATATATGAAGGATAATTGATGTTTTGTCATGTTTTTGGTCTGTAAAAACTGTCTTGTTAAATCTCAGATTTCCACATTTTTGCATATTTTCTGACTGGTTGCAGGGCACTAAGGGAGGCTACAACTTTGAACTTTTATGATAGGCTACTCATTCAAGGCAGTCCTAACAACATGACTATAAGCTCAATAAGAGCCCTTTTGGTCTCAGAGTTGACAGACCTCTCAGAATCCACACGTGCGACTGTGTCACCCTCTCATACATTGTACATGGTGTGCACCTCAAAGATGCACATAGATAGATGCATGCAGCTGCCCCCTCTCTCTAGATATACTAAATAGTCATCTGAAAATTTGATCTGATGCTCTACTGGGATGGAGTAAAAGTCCAGGCCTGAATCACTGTTGCAATCTTTCCCTGAACACTTTTTTTTTTTTTTTTCCTCAAAAGAGAGACAATTAATATTCAGAGGGTGGTGATGTGGCTGGCACCATTGCCACACAGCAAAAAAGGTCCTGGGTTTGAATCCAATGGCCAGCTGCCCCCCCCCCCCACACACACCCCTGGTGTGAAGACTGCATGCACTCCCCCTGCCTCCATGGGCCCCCACTGGGTACCCTGACTTCCCCTCACAGTCCAAAGACATGCCCGGGGTTAGGTTAGCTGGCAATTCTAAATTGCTTGTAAGGTGTGAATGGTTTTCTATCTCCCTGTGATGGTTTGGTGACAGGCAGGACATTTATACATTAGATTTTGCTTCAGTAAATATTAACTTTATCTGCCGATTATTTTCATTCTGCTTTTACTACAATCATTAAAACATTAATTACAGTAGTATTTGTAATCTGACACCCATAAAAAAGCTGCACAGCTTCTGTTCTGAGGTTTTGCGGAGAGTCTGCCTGTGTGTGTGCTAACTGTGTTACTGATAAAATAAATGCAGATGTAGATTCTTACAGTGACCGCTGTTCTTCAGCCAGTAGAAACTGTCCAATAGCTGCTACATATAGACTGGAACAGTGTTTTTAATATAACTTCAGTCAAGTCAATTATTATTCTGCTTATTTTTGCTGGAGGTCATTTACAAAAACAATCATCTCAGAGATGTCAGCATCTGAACAGGAACTCAAATCAGAAAAATGCGAGTTACTATTCAGCTGCTCTAACTTCTGGTCTCACCCCAGCAACTGTATAAAAGACCCAAGCTGCCAGAATTTTTAGCTGCCCACCCAAACATAGGAGGCTAGAACCAATCCTTGTTGAGGGTTTTCCTTTAATTTGTCACCATTCTTATCATATTTTTGATCTACCTCAGAAGTCCAATGTGTTTTAGGTTCTGCTCCAATAAATAGGCTGCAATGCTTACAGTGTTCGGTGTCAGCAAATGAGGTGGGTAAATGAGTAATTCAGTGGCTTTCTGTGGCCACACTCAGCAATTTTCTTAAAAGCTAAACATTAACATTTTTTTAAACCTGTACCATCAGAAGAGCCATTTTTGAATCAGAATATTTTATTGATCCCAGGGACAAAATTACTCATTTTTTCCCTAAAAACATACTTGTCTAAAATGAAGGTGTCACAGCCTTTTAAGTATAAATTATATCAGTCGTAGTAATATGTGTAAAAAACTCTTGACACATGACTCCTCTGCAGTGGACTATTTATGATTATATGAAACAAAGCAGCTATAAAGCTATGCAGCCATTTTGAGTCCGGCCGGTGTTCGTGCAAATTCATCAAATTAAAAGTGGAATAGCTTTATAAATAGAAAAGCTAATAAACAGTTAAGGGGGATTTCCATGTTTCCATGATTTGAATAATTCCAGCCTCATACCATGTGTACTGGTGAGCCATTAAAGTTGGCAAAAGCTTGCATGATTCCATTATCTATTTTCCTCTGTGATTTTTCTTTACTGTTTTTGAAATCCATAGCAAAGAGGACTAAAGACAAGCCATTTTTGGGTATAAATCCATGCTAACCAGTGCTTAAGTTTGGTAAACTGAGGTTAAGGCACCAGACATAGGAAAAGGACTTTTGGCTACATTTTAGTTGAGGAAATATTAAAACTTTTTTTTTACTACGGTGTATACAGTGGCTTGCAAAAGTATTCACCCCCCCTTGGTGATTTTCCTTTTTGTGCTACAACCTGTAATTTAAATTGATTTTTTAATTTTTTTTTATTTTATGTAATGGATCTGCACAAAATAGTCCAAATTAGTACAGTGAAATGAAGAATTAAAAAAATGAAAAGTGGTGCATGCATATGTATTCACCCTCTTTGCTAGGAAATCCCTCAATAAGAGCTGGTGCTAACTATTACCATAAAAAGTCACATAATTTGTTAAATAAGGTCTACCTGTGTGCAATTTAAGTGTCACACGATCTAAGTACACCTGTTCCGAAAAGCCCCAGAGTCTGTAACACCACTAACCAAGAAGCACCATTAAGCAAGTAACACCATGAAAACCAATGAGCTCTCCAAACAGGTCAGGGAAAAAGTTGGGGAAAAGTACAAATCAGGGTTGGGTTATAAAAAAAATATCAGAAACTTTGAAATTCCCACAGTGCACCATTAAATCCATCATCATAAAATGGAAAGAATATACCACCGCAAACAAATCTGACTAGAGAGGGCCATCCACCAAAACTTACAGACCGGGCAAGGAGGGCATTAACCAGACAGGCAACAAAGAGACCAAAGGTAACCCTGAAGGAGCTGGAAAGCTCTGCAGCAGAAACTGGTTTATAGGGCCATAGGACCACAACAAGCTGTACACTCCACACAGCTGGGCTTTATGAAAGAATGGCCACAAAAGAAGCCATTGCTTACAAAAAAAAAATTAGAAGACACATTTAGAGTATACCAAAAGGCATGTAGGAGACTCCCCAAACATATGGAAAAAGGTCTTCTGGTCAGATGAAACTAAAACTGAACTTTCTGGCCATCAAGGAAAACGCTGTGTCTGGCACCAAAACAACATCACTCATCACCCCAAGAACACCACCCCTACAGTGAAGCAAGGTGGTGGCAGCATCATGCTGTGGGGAGTGTTTTCCATCAGCTGGGACTGGAAAACTGGTCAGAATGGAAGGAATCATGGATGGTGCTAAATACAGAGAAATCCTTGAGGAAAACCTGTTTCAGTTCTCCAGGGATTTGGAACTGGGACAGAGGTTCAGCTTCCAGCAGGACAATGACCCTAAACATACTGCTAAAGCAACACTGGAGTAAGAAATGTGTTGGAATGGCCTTGTCAAAGCCCAGACCTCAATCCAACGGAGAATCTGTGGCATGACTTAAAGACTGCTGTACACCAGGTGAACCTGTCCAATTTGAAGGAGTTTAAGCAGTTTTGCTTTGTAGAATGGGGGAAAAAAAATCCCAGTGGCTAGATTTGCCAAGCTCATAGAGATACACCCTAAGAGATTTTCAGCTTTAACTGCTGCAAAAGGTGGCTCTAAAAAGAAGTGGCATTTGTGGAGTGAATACATATGCACACTACTTTTTATTTTTTATCTTTTAGAACTTTTGAAAATCCTTTTTTTTTCCATTTCATATTGCCAGTTTGGACTATTTTGTGTAGGTCCATTACATAAAATGCAAAATTACAACAAAGGAAAGATGCCAAGAAGGGTGAATACTTTTGCAAGCCGCAGTAGACAAGACATTTTTGTAATTGGGGAATTTAAAGAATGACTTTAGGCACTGATAAATAAAAATAACCATTGTTTATTCCCGTGTTCACAATCATGTAGCTTTTTGTTGGAAGTCACAGGGAGCCATTGAAGGTGGGCAAAAGCCGCAGGTTCGAGTCCCCTGTTTTAAACGGATAATAATCCGTTATATTATTGCCACAAATTGTGGAAGTAGATATTTTTAATGGGTACGGCTATACTGCTTTTTGCAGAGTGGTAGAGCATTGTGCAGCGTACGTGTTTGAATGGGCTAACAGACGAAGTGCTAAGGGGGGGGGAGTCGATTGGTTGGGGGAGGGGTTTTTACAGACAGCAGGCAGGAAGAGACCTGCGTGCTAACATAAGGGACGAACAAACGAAAGACCCCCGCAGTGCCGGAGCCTCACTTCTCTAAGTGAGCGGCAGTACCGCCACAGAACCAAATAAAATGCACATTCAACGTCTAAGCACGCACACGCATTTTTATTTTTACAAAACGAGCGACCCCCCCACCCGTTAAGAAAGCAGGGTCAGAGTTCACAGGAAGCTGGGGGGCTGCCATTTTTCCCCGCTGCTGCTACTGCTAGCCATTAACGTTAGATGCTAAAACGACGGGAGGGGCGGCTGGTTTTGGGTTTTCTAGCTAGCCGCTTTCACTTGATCGAAATCCCTACACGTAATCTGTCATTTCTCCGACCTTTGCCGTCGACAGCCATTGTTATTGGATGAATTCGGCATGGAGAAAGTAGCAGAGCCGTCTTGGACTTCTTCGTACACCTACCAGGTGAGCAAGCACAGTGCGGAGATGCTACACAACCTCAATGTTCAGAGGAAAGATGGAGGCAGGTTCTGCGATGTGATCCTGCGCGTCGGCGAGGAGAGCTTTCCTGCACACAAAGCGGTGTTAGCCGCCTGCAGCGAGTACTTCGAGTCGGTCTTCAGCCGTCAGACGGAGGGCGACGGCGACGCCAAGGAACTGGAGATGCACACGATCAGCCCCAAAGTTTTTAAAGACATCCTGGACTTCGCGTACACGTCCAGGATCGTGGTGCGACTCGAGTGTTTCCCGGAGTTGATGACAGCTGCCAAGTTTCTGCTGATGCGGTCAGTCATCGAGATATGTCAGGAGGTAATCAAACAATCCAACGTACAGATCCTCGTCCCGACCTCTCGGGGAGGAGACGCCAGCCTTTTCCAGGCCACGGGAACCACGGAGCTGGGTTTCCCGGTGGCTCATCATCAGGGTCTGGTAAACGGGACGGGAATGCTGGTGAACGGTCAGACCTTTGCTAACAATATGCAAATGCATGTGGATGGTGGGGAAAACGCCGCCGCCGCCGCGATATTGGAAGACGGCGGCGGCGAGCCGTCGGTGCCGATGCTGGAGCCCGTCGAGGGAATGTCCGTCTCCCCATCCGCGGAAATAACGGGGAACGCGTTTTCTCACGACGCTGGCTCCCCGGGGTCAAAACGGTGCAGGGGGAGACCAAAGAAAGCTGGCGGTGTGGTGGAGGCTGTTCACTTTAGTAACAGCCCGCTGAAAGACAACGGACTGTTTCCTTGTGGGACATGCGGTAAAGCTTTCACGGAGGCTTCCCGCTTGAAAAACCACGAAGCGCAACACGGAGCCTCCAGTGGAGCTGTAAACAACCTCAGTGACAGCCTGTCAGCTCCCGGCGGGATTTCTTTACTATCCCAGCCCGGTTTGTTGGAAAACGGCGTGCAGTTACACGCAGGCCTCCCGCTGGATAACGGCCGCAAGCGAGAGAGGACCAGGCGGCACGTCGGCTGTGACATTTGCGGGAAAGTTTTCCGCGACGTGTACCACCTGAACCGACACAAGCTCTCCCATTCCGGGGAGAAGCCGTATGCGTGCCATGTGTGCGGGCTGCGCTTCAAACGCAAGGACAGGATGTCATACCATGTGCGCTCCCACGACGGCTCAGTTGGCAAACCCTATGTGTGCCAAAGCTGTGGTAAAGGGTTTTCAAGGTGAGTTGAATCAGAAGAAGTATGCGTTGTTGCTTCTTAGATTAAAGGTACAACTCTGTATTTGCAAATATAGTCTATGAGGGGAAGCTATCTGCAGGTGTCAGGTGAGTACTTCTATGTATAAAACTGTTAAGTCATAACTATTAAACTCAAGTAAAGGTTGATGAAAGCATATGATATAAGGTGCTCAGATACCAGCAGCTTGGAATACGTGTCCTGTCTATAGTTTTTGTTGACTACTGTCAGGAAATCGATACTATTTTCAGACACCTGTGGTGTGTCTGCTATACAGTTTTCACTTTACCACTAACTAGAAGTCCTGATCCAGCTTTGTCACATTAAATATAAGCAGCTGAAGTCAGTATTTGTCACCACTGTATTTTGTTTTCACACGTACATGCTTAGTGATGGACTTCTAATTGGTCCTGTTTCTAACTCGCTGCTCCCACCTACTGCTTTGGAGGTTAACAGTTTGTGACAGATGATAAACAAAGGCAGTCACATGTTTTTCAGAAATCCATAATTATTGGTAAGGCGTAAGGGAGAGCCCTCACTGTTATTACAGAAAGAATATTTATTTGGATTCAGTATCTCAGCAGACCAGTGTATTTTTGTATGCCCGAAGAGTTCTTATTGTCTTCTCTTTGTGGGATTTATAATTGGTATTTTTCTCAGCCATGCTTTTGTATTCTCATTTTAGCTGCTTTGGGTTTCAGGCTCTATGTATTGGGAATGCAGGTTCACTGCTATGACTTACTAAAGCACTTCAGTATAGTTAGTGACCCCTCTGCTGTGTTCTTTATGAAATTTCTGCTGAGGAAAAGGCTACTTTAGCTTCTGCATCCTTTTGATTTTTTTTTGGTTTTTTGTAAAAGGGAGCCTCTTAAGGGCTCCTTTGTTTTACTTGTATAAATCACCTGTGCCTGGTAGTTAAACTTTACCCAGTTTAAGTGGATTCTTATGCCAGTACTGCTAACATTAACCTTATCTTTTCAAGGGCTGTACCTAATAAAAATTTGATAATTTATTAATTTGTTGACTACTTCCTTGATTAATCATTAGTAATCTAATATATTTTTAGTTTGCTATCAATTTAGAAAATTCACAGGCGATGCATAGAGCCATGAGGTGGGGCAGGACCACTAAGGAGTTTGCTGATGCTGTAATGCTGACCTTTATTTCACCACAATTCAACTTGAATGTGTTTTAAATTTTTAATGTTTGATTTTAAAAAATGTAGGTAGTGGGACGTGAACATATTTCAGCCTCAGAAGTGAGGCATGCCACGCCATCAGACAAAGCCAAATCCTGCAACGAAGAAGTTGTAACTAGTAATATTTGGCCTTTATGTTAACTAGTGCTTAACTATTTATTTCATGTTTGAACTTTGTAGTGCAGCTTCAGGAAGATCACCTTCATTATTGCAGGCAAATTTATAATCATTGCTGTTACTGGGCTATTAATTCTTAAATCCAACTGGACTTCTGAGATTGATACCGATTGTTGGGGAGTAAAAAATGTTTAATCATTACATCCATCATTATTCTTTACATATTTTGTGGATAAATTTGATGGTCAGAAATTTGAGACTTGGTTGAAAGTTGTTGAATGTTTCTTAAAAGCAAAACACCTCATTTTTTTTAAATAAAAGTGATAGAAGACAAATATGAGTTAACATTTAATCATTAAATGTGTGCACATAGATCGAGACTCTCAAAGTGATTCATGAACAAGGTGCATTGTCATAATAATTATTTACATGTAGGTTTTCAATGGACTGCACAACAGCCATTGGAGTTTAGTACATAACTAGGAAATGTCAATATCATTAAGAACCTGGAAAAAGTATTAGCGACTTCTACACAGTTTAACAGGGAATTCTGATTGTCAAGAAAGGGATCTGTATACACAGGCTTTACTTTGTCCTTTTTCATTCCAGACCAGACCACCTGAACGGACATATCAAACAAGTACACACAACAGAGAGACCCCACAAGTGCCAGGTAACATTTTGGATCCATATATTTGTGTCATAACCACACCTGCTGGTGTTAACACACCTGGTGGTGAGAGGTGTTAACATGGGGATTTCTGCCTTTCAGATTTGTAATGCCTCTTTTGCCACAAGAGATCGCCTCCGCTCACACCTTGCATGCCATGAGGACAAAATTCCCTGCAAAGTTTGTGGCAAGTTCCTGCGAGCTGCCTACATGACAGACCACCTCAAGAAACACAGTGAAGGAACCCATAACTACTGTGGCATTTGCAACAAAGGTAATTCCTTAAAAAAAACAGCATTTTGCATAGTTTCAAATCCTGAAACCTCTTTCCCCCTGACCAATATTCATAGGGTGCCTAGGTATGGACATTCGCAGAATCAAGGATGACATAATTTGATTTTGGTACTCTCTTTTTGCTCAGTGCTGTCTCAGAAAAAATAATGAAGGTTTAAGTTATGGTTGGGATACTGCATTTGCTAAATGTGTTTTAAACCTTGTGATATATAAAAATATAAAATTTAAATTATTAGAGAATTCAATCATAATTAAAAGGTAGATTTTAAGTATTTGCACTGGCATTTCATCTGTTTGTAAGGATCAGCTCCTCTACACAGATGTAAAGTTTCATCTCAAAGCCTGAGATAATATTGTGTTGCAGCTAAAGTTAACTTTTTAGCCAAGTTACATTTAGAAGCTGTGCTGATTTAGTCCTGTTCCAAGGACCATTTGGTTCAGGACTAATTTAGATACTGTGCGCAACAGTTGTAAGGAAAAGTTTATGAACCCTTTGTGATTTCTTTATTGGTTACGCATAAAATATACTCTGATCTTTAAGTCACAATTATAGACAAGTACAATCTGAGTAAACTAAAAACACACAAACAGTTGTATTTTCCATGCCTTTATCCAAGACAGTAAGCACTCACAGTCTAGAGGTGTGTACTACAAAGCAAGTTCAACTTAGCCAGACTTTCATAGTGTCAGCTTGCTTGACAAAACTTAAAACCCCTCAAATGTAAGAGATATCACTGTTAACTCGGGCTTTCTGCACGCTCGAATAAAAGGGGAAATTGATGCACCATTTCACTCTTCCTCTGCACATAATTGACTGAAGTGCTACTTACTTCAGTCAGAGGTATTATCACATAAACATGTGATAAAGATAAATACGACTGCAAAGGTCAACACTAGTTCTGCAAATGAGGGAAGACAGCTATACTGCCAAAATTGTTTATCTGTGAGTACACAAACATGTACCTTTGGCTGCTAATTTTTTCCCCCAAGGGGTCAACACAGTGGATTGATCATATTGGTAATTTGACAGAGGTTTTACACCAGATGCCCTTCCTCATGCAACCCTCCCAGGTGAGAGGGGCTTTTCTCCCCACCTGGAATTGAACCAGGGACATTTTGCATGTAAGGCGATTGTGTAAACCGCTACTGGGAATACATGAACCGATACATTTAATTTATCAGTCTTGGTGATGCACTTTACTTCTAATGTGACAGCTGCTCATTATAGGCACGAAAATTTAACTTTTATGTATTTAAACATTAATGGCTCCTCAGTGCATTCACGCCTGACACTGTTCATAGCCTAAGTGGATATGGCCAGATCAAAGTGAAATACAGTAAATTTTATTGATTGAATATTCTTGGTGATAAATATTCTATGAATAAATTAGAGAATTACTCTGTAAACTAGTAGAGTATCAAACACACTCCTTCAGCAGATAATCCATGTTGCACTTGGCGCACACCATCATTAAAAGAATTAGTGAAAAAGTAGTGCTTGGAGCAATTTGAGACCAAAACTCTGAGCATAACCTGCTCTTGACCAGATTATCTGTTCACTGTAAGTTGCTTTGTTGATCTAGCCAAGTTAAAACAGACCCAAATTCATGACACCGAAAACTCTGACTTGATCTCACTTTGTGGTGCACCCCTCTGGCTGGAAAAATAATTGAAGTCAGGGATTCCAGTTAAGGAGATGAGGTTGTGGAGGTGCCTCTCCCTGTAATTAGCAGCGTATAAATTCTGGTTACTGACGAAGTCTGCTCATCTCAAGGAGGACTGGTTGGTGTGACCATGCCTTGAGCACACATATTTTCACAGGACTGTAAAAGGATCGCTATAGAGTCACATAAAATGGAAAGGGCTACAAAAGCATTTAATAAAGATCTGGATATTCATCAATCCACCATAAGACAAACTGTGAACAAATGGAGGAAATTCAGGACTTTTGATGCTGTTCATCCTGCAAAGATCCTTATGAATTCAAAATCAGTTCAGAAATTGTAGAAATTGCTAAGGGTTCAAATGTGTTTTTTGTTTTTTTTTCTTTTACTGCTCAAAGTCTGAACACTGGATTTTACATGGCCCTACAAACTGGAAAAAGGTTTATAGGCTGCCTTTGGCTTTGCATGTTTTAGGCCAATAGAGAAAGAGAAAAGGACTCGCTAAGTCAGGCCTGTGGTGATCATGTAAAGATGACCAGGATAGCTTCTTGCTGGTCTGAAATAATGCCCTGACGTGTATCTTCAAGTCTTCCAAAATTTATTGGACAAACTTGATTAAATTCTGAATTGTTTCAGTGTCTTTGTGTACTCAAATACGTCTTTAAAGTCATTCTTTTTTTAATGCTTGTGGTATGGGGAAAAAGCCTTTTCTCCTCTTAGGAGCATCATTTTGCTGTATGGTTTTTATGTTGTCCTTGGTTTAACAAGTACAAACAAGATTAAAAAACACTCATTTGAAGCTGTGTTGTGTTGCTCTTAACTGTTGGAAAAATACAGTTTAAAGAGGGACACAAATTCAACCATTTCTTAGCTTACCATATATCCAGGAAAGAGTTGTGGAACGGGATCAGCTTCAGCCAGTTTCAGGACCCCTCTCTCATAGCCAAGGCTTTGAGTGTGTCAAACAACTGCCTTCTTCTTTGTTCTTCTGGTCCCAGGTTTCTCCACTGCATCCTACCTTAAGGTGCATATAAAGACACACCATGGCTCTCCACTGCCCCCCTCTGCCACAATGCACACGTTCTCTGAGCCAAGGGGGGAACTGCAGATGCACAACGGCACCCCTTACCACATGGGACGCCAGTGCTCAGTGGAAGGCAAGCAGCCGCCCGCCCCATCCCAAACTTTCATGTTTCTAGCTTTCATTTGTTCTGCAGCCTTTTTTGGAGAAACATGCTGCTGCATCTCTGTGTATGTTAACACAAGCATACATCAGTTCCTGCTTCCAAGCTTTTTGCTCAAACATTTACTATTGCACCTTCATTTGTCAAGTATTGCACATCTCTGTGACGGCATTTGCTGTAATTATTCTCTAACTGTGACACCATTTTTATTATGACATGTGGGTTAATTAAGCGTGTGGTCAGTGTTGCATAAGGAGCTGGAAGTGGTCAGTGTTGCATAAGGAGCTGGAAATGCTCAGAGCAGCTTCAGGACTTGCGTCAAAGTTCAAGGTGGTAGAAACGGTGGCAGGAAACTGACAAACTTCAGACCATTGGAGCTGTTCAGTAGTCATACAACTAATTGGACTGGTCTAAAACTACAGTGGAAATAATGACTTTTCTTGTAAGCTGACAAGTGCATAAACTTGATATTTTGCATACCTATTATTTTAACACACTATATTGTTGCTTTAAGTGAAAATTGCCTACATGTTGTGGTCTAATTTTGAGTTCCCATTGTCACCTGCAGTAACTGAAGATGTATAAGTTTAGCTGGCATTTTTTAAAAACTCTAGACCATGTTAGAAATTTGAGTGCTGAGTCATTTTTGCTTTTGTTTGTACCTGTGTGTATGTCCAGCATGGCTATGGCCGTATGGTTAACAGTGTGTGTTTCTGCTTGGCTGGTACATCAGCTGTTTCTGAGTTATGCACAGTGTTGCATGATTGTCCTAATGTGTGTTCCATTTGCCCTGGATTCATTGAAACTTTTGTAGTTGTGCCATTTCTGTTGGAAGAACAGCATATAGAGAGTGAACTGGGAGCCTAACACACAACTGGTTAAAGATAATGTCAAAGAAAAACCTATCCTCTTTTGAGTTGTAGTTTTATGATAATTGAGTTAGGGTATTAAAGCCATTGATTGCATTAATAAGTAGTGGTTAAACTATTTTCATTATGTAGCATAGTCAGTGATCTGTTGATAGAAACATCGAGTATGGAGCGATGACATGATGTTACTTGACAGTTGTTGGTATAAAATGTCAATAAATTTACATACAGTCATGTGAAAAAAGTTTTCTCGAGACTCTGCAATCGTGTGAAATCTGAGGATTTCATGGATGACTCAATGACTGCCAGGTTCTCAGGTCTTGTGGCTACAAAACAAGCCCAAATCATCACCCCTCCACCACCATACTTAACAGTTGGCAACAAGGTGTTTTTGCTGATATACTGTGTTTGATTTGTGCTCAACTTGGCACTGCGTATCACAGCCAAACATGTCCACTTTAGTTTTGTCTGCTCAAGGGACATTGTTCCAAGAGTTTTATGGTTTGCTCAGCTGCAGCTTTGCAAACCTAAGCTGTGTTGCGATGTTCCATTTTAAATAGATGATTTCTCCTGGTAATCCTTCTGAACAAGCCATATTTCTTTAATCTTTTACTTGAATATTTCACATGCTAACTGTGGCCTGTGAAGACAACACACTTGAATGCTCCAGACCAGCAAAATGTCCAAATGTCTGCTTTCATAGAGGCGGTCACATTTGATGAAGATCAGTTTGATTAGCAGCACCTCACTGCTACTGACCCACTTAATGCTTATGGAAGCAGAAAGGGTGTACTTAGTTTTTCACAGGGCTGCATAGAGTACTGTGAAGGCTTTCTTTTTTGCATGACTGTATTTGTCTTTTCCCCTAAAGTCTTTCTCTAACCTTTTTTTCTATAATGGGTGCAAAGTAAGCATGAAAATTCCATGAACCATTGCTCGGTGTTATTGAATTAATTGCAGAACTTAAAATCATAATAGGAACTTCACACCAGCTTTAATTTCAGAAAATGTATATATAGCAGTTAAATAGATAATAAATATTGAAGTATTGCATTTTAAGTAGTGTTAAACATTAACATTAAAAAATGTAGTAATTTTATTAACATTTTCACACGCACACCTCACAAAAAATGAAGGATATTCGGCTTTCAGTGGAATTTCAGGATGCACCTAAAATGCACTATAACCTTTACTTGTGAACTTAATTTGAATTTCTCTACACTTTTGAATGCACATGTTAAACTGTTCAGTGTTTCAGCACTTTTCTGTATAACTTGCTCTCTAACAAAGTGCTTCACGGCAAAGTTCACAGCTGGTGTTTGATCCATGAATTGACCAACACATTTGCTGGTTCAATTAGAATAGTTATTTAAACAGTCCTCTTGATCATGCATTTTGACATCATGAGACCAAGACGACACCTAACAATTGATCAACAGTACCTCGCCATTGCGAGGCTTCAAATAGGATGTTCTCAGATGGAAGTGGCCACTGAGTTTAGAGTGTCACAGAATGTCATCAGCAGGTTGCAACAGAGAGAGTGGAAGAGTCACGCTGTAATTGATGGTCAAGGGCACATGACACATTATTGAGACATTGAAATTTTTTGTTGTGGTATACCCACCACTCTTGTTGGCTTTTGTTTCAGTAAATTGTTTGAGATGAGGAAATTGCCATTGCAGGTTTCTACTTACATGCCCTACTTTCATGATGTAATATCACTATAGCGTGAACTTCTTACATTTTCCATAAATTTCACCTGCTTCCAAAAATGGAGACTTGCAAGATTTTTATGGCAAAGTGAGTTTCTGTCAAGATAAAAACCAGGATGCAAAAACATTGGAGGGGGCCTATTATGTTCCTTATTTTCTTCTGTAT
>VUQH01013487.1:8202-18454 GCA_015106775.1 Etroplus canarensis
AACCAACCAAAGCAAAGGACAGAGCACAAGAGAGGTGAAGAAGAGAGTGCAGGCAGGATGGAGTGGGTAGAGACGAGTGCCAGGGGTGCTTTGTGACAGAAGGATAGCAGCAAGAGTAAAAGGAAGCTTTACAAGACGGTAGTGAGACCTGCTATGATGTATGGTTTGGAGACGGTGGCACTGACAAAAAGACAGGAAGCAGAGCTGGAGGTGGCAGAATTGAAGATCCTGAGATTTTCCGTGGGAGTGACCAGGATGGACAGGATTAGAAATGAGTCCATCAGAGACCACAAAGAAGGATATAGTGAAGGAGGGTTGGAGTGACAGAAGAGAATGCAGAGATAGGGTGAGATGGAGGCAGATGATCCACTGTAGGGACACGTAAAGGTAGCAGCTGAAAGAAGAAGAAGAAGCAGCTCCACTGTTCAAGCTCACCAATGAACTGTTCAGGTGCAAATCTGTGCTACATAACAACTAATCAAAACTCAGAATCCTAAGCACCAAATCTAAAGCACAAACTTCTTGGATGATTGGTTATTTCATTTTGTGTTTTGTAAAGAAAAGCCATTAAAATTCCCCAAAAGATACCATAATACAAACAGGACAGCGATCAAATTTAGTGGCTGAATTAACTGAGATGAGGCCTAACAACCCCTAAATTAAAACCTTAGCCAAATCCAAACAGGTTAATTATTAAGAAAAAAATACAGCCACTAGAGATATACTGTATCTGTAGATCTCAAACCTGTTGTTTGTGCCATGCTGTAAACTTTTAAGGGTGTAAAATTGGACATTTTTGGAATCAGAAGTTTTTGGCACTTTGTTGGCTTTATTTTCAGCCTTGAATGTTGTTGTTTGATTTCAAAATTAGCTTTTAATAGAAGTTCTTTCAAAGAGACTAAATAAACATACAAAAACCACCGGTACAACTGCTGCGACGCAGACCAGGAATCTGACAAGAGGGCAGACGGAAGGGTTAAAAATACATGTTTTAATAATTGCTCTGAAGTGACTTGCTGAAAACATATTTATGCACAGGAAAAGCACTCAGAGGATAAAAGAACTGAGAGTACAAGACCTCTGAAGTAAATCAGATGCTCCAGCGTTGAACGAGTGTCTGACAGAAAGATCAGCACTAATGGTTTTAATAGTCAAACATCACCCCATTAACACACACACTCAAACACCCATTCTCCTAAGACAGAGAGACATTTCAAGGTTGTGCTGCAAGCTGTTTCTCCTGTCTTTTTCCCTCTTCTCCTTCACTGAGATGTCTTTTACACCATGTCAGCATTAAAATCAGGTCTTAAGGAAAGTGACATTAGTGATGATAAATGAGTTACATCTTTCATTAATCACTCAGCTGAAAGGTGCGCAGAGAGACAGAGAAAGAGGTGGCGAGAGACGCAGAGCTCCCTCGTGCTCCTTTGGCCTCCGTTTGATTGCCAAGGCGAGTTGGGATGATTTACGCTTTCTGGACGTAAAACGGACATGCCGAAAAACCTGCAATCAAAGTGACAAAGTCAAATTAGTACGGCGCTTCCAGCGCCCAGGGAATAATTGCGTTCAATCGTAAATTCTGTTGTCTTGTCTGCTGAAAAGCACTGTCAGTAATTATGCTCTCAACGTGGACAAGTTGAGCCAATTATCATGCTAGGAAGTCATTTCAGCGTCAGCCGGCTTCATTTGGATCTGTGTCTGCCATCCCGTTCTAACACTTCTTGCTGCTGGGCGTCTTTGATGGAATGAGAGCGTGTTTACCTTTGATTGGCCAGGCACTCAGAAAAATCACGTTAACTATGAGAGCTTTCTTTCATGGTGACAGTTACAGCCGGTAGTTTGTCTCATCAGTCAATTTAAAGCGAATTTAAAGTGTCTTCCAATTAATTTGCTCAAAAATCACATCGTTTGGATAGAGGCCATGACTCTGCTCTTCACTGATGGATGTTTTTTGATTTATGGCCAATGCAGGTTGTAATGCATGACCAAAGACACGTTTGGTATGGATGAACCTGTAAGCCAGAGTGCAGTGAAAACAGGATTAGCCTATATTGGTTTATGGCTTGCAAATGAATGTAGGTGTCAAAATATTCCTTCACCTCCAAGATTCAGCAAAAGGAGGTGGTGGGGGTGTTAGTCTGAGGGTGTGCACACCCACTATGTTGAAGCACCTTTTGGTTTAACCCTCCTGGTATGTTCGTTTCTCAGGTCAGTTTGACCTGAGGCACATTTAACTATCCAAACTTGTCAGAAACCAAATACTGTTTATAAATCATTATTAAATCCGTTACTAATCATTTTCATCAATATTTAGCGCAATGGTTTCTTTACCTCGCGCAAATCATGGTTTAATGATTCAATGATTCAGTTGTTTTTCCGTTTTAAAATGGCCAGTGGATCAGAGACGTTATGAGCCACATTCACTTAGAAAAGATTAAGTTTACCATCAGAGGGTCTGTTGAAAAATGGCAACCATTTATAAATTTTGTTCACAATTTGTCTGCCAGTGATATTGATTCATGATTGTCTTATGTTGAACGTGTATTACCCAGTGACCCATTGGTCTTTGAGTATAGTGTTGTCTATACTCTCAATATACAGTATTAAATTGCTTTCTCTTCAATTTTTTTCCCTTCAGGTTCAAGAAAACATATATGAATAAGTCAGACAATAATTAACAATAACGCTTGTAAGGTCTGGTATGTTGCGGAGGGACGGGGTGACAACATTGTATGTTTGTGTGTTTATCTGTCTGAAAAACAATAAAAATACTTGGATATAAAACTGGTTTTAGTTTACATTGAAACGACCGACACATAAAGTGCAATAGTTTTACATACATTTGATTTTTTTTTTTAATTATAGATGTTTTGTTGCTATTTTCATGAGTGATGTGGATAAACTAACACATGTCTTCTGTTCAGGGTCAGATTGACCTGCTTGACTTAGTTTGGAAGGCATATATTGCTCTCTGAATGTCTGGTGCCATTTAGAGGGCAGAAACCTCTGAATGCCACCAGCCTTTCTAGGGCCTGGGTTATAGACTGCTCTACCCACTTGTCCCACACTGTCCTAATAGCTGCCAGCTTGTCTCTTTCTCTGACAGCCCTTGTCTCTCAATCATCAAGTGTGGGGTTACTCTGGAGAAAATATGAGAGTCTCCAGAGACACTGTGGCACAAATATAGCCCTGCCTGTCTCTGCATCCCACAAACTGGCTGATGAGGACCCCCCCCTCAAATATGCACTCCTTTCACGTCTCCAAAACACATCTTCCTGCTAGACCCTGGCACTGTCTCCACTATGTTTTATGCGTATAGTTTTCCACGATGTATATTTGGTGATGTGCCGCTTTATTTCACCATTTTTGCTGTAAATGCCTTGCTCAGAGGAATAGGAATAGCAGTTTCCTCATTTGGTTCATAATCAGAACTGGCCTCAAGAAGGTCCTCCTGATTTTCAGTGTCAGCTGTTTTCTTCTGCTGCTCATTCTGTAAAGCTGTGATAGAGTATATCATGTGTAGCTGCAGAGTGTAATGGTGCAGAGAATCTTTAGATGTTTTGCCCCTCCCCTGCTGAGTGACCACTCAGTGTGGGTGCAAATGTGTGAAATGAACCATTTTCATTTTATATTTTGATTTTAACACACCAAAAAAATACTTTTAACTTTTTTTTTTAAATTTCGAAGCTTTAAAATTAGTCAATTTGACCTGCACCACAACTCCAAAGGTAAGCTTGGCGAAACACAAGATTGCACATCACCAGAAAAACACCATGCGCATGGTGAAGCATGGTGGTGGCAGCATCATGGTTTGGGCTTGTTTTTCTTCAGTTGGAGCTGGGGCTTTAGTCAAGGTGGAGCGACTTTTTAAACAGTTCCAAATACCAGTCAATTCTGGCCCAACACCTTCAGATGTCTGTGAGAAAAGTGGAGCTGAAGAGGAATTTGACCTAACAGCACTATAATGACCACAAGCCTACAGTCAGATCAACAAATGAATGGCTTCAGCTGAAGAACCAGGCCAGAGCCCAGACCTAAATCCAGCAGAAAAATCTGTAGGGTGACCTGAAGAGGGCTGTGCGCAAGAGCTGCTCTCACAATTTGACAGATTTAAAGTGCACGAAGGAGTGGGCACATATTGCCAAGTGAAGACGTGCCATGCTGATAGACTCCTACAGTACACAGAAAGCCTGAATGCTGTAATTAAAGCAAAAGATGCTTCAGAAAAGTGTTAGTTTTAGGGTGTGCACACTTATGCAATGGGTTCATTGTAGATTGTTTTTTTTTTTTTTACATTTTCCCCCTAAAAGATTTCTTTTTCAACTGAATGGCACAGGTTATAGTTCACATTAAAGGTGGAAAAAGTTTTGAAATGATTTTTTGTGGACTCATTTTATTTACATCAAGAAAACCTGAGATTTTAACAGGCGTGTGCAAACTTTATTTGGTCTTCAGAGGAGCTGTGTGTGAAACACAGTGGCATCCACCCGTGGGAATGCCGATTGCAATACCTGTCCTCACGTTCCTCCCTTTTCAAACGTGCTGGGGAACCTACGGTGGCCATCAAGAAGCAAAGTGGAGTCTTCAACAACTGCATCCACAAGTATTTCCTGTCCAGAGGTTCATGCATGTAGCTGTAATTAGGAATTAGAAATGCAATTGAATTTAAAAAAAAATTAGGAATTACAAGATTGGTTTTATTCTGCAAATGTAATAGAGTGTAGTGGATGAACAATGATAGCCATTCTGCATTGTCATAGCATTAACAGAAATTTAAATCTTTTTTGTCCATTCTGAGCTACTGTAGAAACATGGTGACACAGCGTGGTAACTCCACCATCTCATCTTCTGCTCCACGTATCGATGATGTGCCTGTAGAATACTTTGAGGACCAACAATCATAAAGAGACATGAGCTTAAAGCACCTGAGTGAAATACGGCACAGAGCGCCGCCTAAGCAGTCTGATCCATTCTCCTCCGGCCTCCAGCACCAGCAAGGCATTTTCACCCAGAGAGTTGCTGCTCACTGGATACTTTCTCTCTTTTGGACCATTCTCTGTTGTGTGGAAAAATCCCAGTGGATCAGCAGTTTGTGACATACTCACCCACACTGGCATTAACAACCATGCCACATTCAAAGTCACTTAAACCACCTTTCTTCCCCATTCTGAGGCTTGGTTTGAATACTGAGCAGGTCATCTTGATGTCTGCCTGCCTAATTCCACTGAGTTGCTGCCATGTGATTGACTGATTAGATTTTTGGATGGATGAGGAACTGAACAGGTATACCTAATGAAGTGGCTGGTGAGTGTGTGAACCTTTTCACATAGTCAGATATCATTTTTTTTTTAGCTCATGTGCAGACCCTTAACCTGCTAAACATCAGCATTAACACAAAGGTTTCCAGAGCTTCTTGCCTGACTAGATTAATTTGATCCTTCAAATACAAACTGTATCACAGCTTTACCACAGCCCTGTAGCATACGCCGTGCATGCAGCAGACAAGCTCCCTGTTATGTTTTGTATCTTCTTCAGAGTGACGCACAGGCTCGGGTTATTTTGAAGTTGTATTGTGCTTTTTTTTTTTTTCAACTCTGACAGCAGAAAGAGTCAGACATCTTATCTGGCAACCACAGACAAACAGCGAGCCAAAATAAGGTCAAAAGCACGGCTGCTGATTCTCAATGGGTTCTGCATTATACACACAATTTCACCTTACACGTTCATTTTATTTCGTTTCAGCATCAAAAATTGATTTATGCAGGTTTAAGTGCCACCGCTGAGGCTTTGTGCAGGTTTTCAGTGTCCTGCTCCTCCTCTCAGCATTTCAAGGATACCATTAAGATTACTATTTAGATATAAAGCATGGTTGGATCATGCTCCCCTCTCACAGAGCTGCTGTCACCGTCTCACTCCTTTGTAATGTCTCACACCCGGCCGCAGTTGTCCTGCTGGAATAATGAGCTAGCTACCCTTCCTGCTTTCTTTGCCCTTTCTTTTTTAGTTTCCTGTCCACCTCTCGTTCTGATTTCCTTTCCTCTGGTGTGATAAACAGCCAGATTAATCTTCCCTCTCCCGTGGAAGTTTTCTCCATTTTTACTCAGTTTATCTGATGATCACACAAACTGGCTGGAGCCTGTCTGAGGTAACAAGTAATTGGTGGACAGTAGCCTCCTGCACTGAAGAGCAGTCAGGGAGTCTAGGCAGAAAGAGTAATGGGAAAACTGGAGGGAGGAAGAAGGAGGAGGAGAAACAAATCAAGAATGAACATAGATGGATAGAGGAGGAGGAAGGGAGGGGAAATAGAAATGAAAAAGGAGAGACAGCAGCCGTCTCTGTTTTATTTTAATTATAAATGCGATGACCCAGCTGTGCTGCAGCAGGTGGCTGACAGTGACCACCGACACTCACGCACATACGTCAGCACACACCTAATAAACCTACCTGACACCTCTAATCGGCTCTATCCCCATGTGGGTGTGTGTGTGTGTGTGTGCGCGCGCTCCATCCCATGAGACCAGGTGAGCAGTGAGGATGAGAGGAGATGCTTTAATTGCTTTCCTGCAGCTCTACATGATACACTAGCTCAGTTGTCTCAGTGGTCAGAAGTGAATAACGGTGTGTAAAACACCAGTTTTATTGCAGAGGTTTCAGTCATAGTTGGCTCTGGCTGAACTGTATTAATACAGGATATGTGTGCTTTAATGCTGAGCTGAATTAGTATACACAAAGTTTTCTTTTGAATTCTTTCTTAATCAGTCAGATTGATTTGCTGCCCTTTTTATCCTACCATTGGGTTTTGGATTTTGTATCTAATACACTGTACTCTGACAGTTCCACTGCTGTGCTGTTTTATGGACTCAATACAAGTGAATTAAAAAACCACACATTGATTAGTAATAAAAATTCACTGTCAGTTCTACCTAAAAATAGACGGGGCGTTGTTGACAGTGAAAATAATGTGAGGCTGTTGAGAACGCCCTTGCTTGGACCTGGACATTTAAAGCTCTGCCTGTGTCTTAAAAGTTATCAAAAGATTTAAAGGTCAGCGGTTGCTCTGATGATTGCCAGCTTAACGAGAATACCCTCACTGAAAGAAAAAAAAAAGATCCTGAGCATTGGTTCAACTGATTGCATTTGGTTTTTCAACACCCTTTTCTATCAGCCAGCCAAGGCATTTCTGTCTATGAACCAGTTCAAGTAAAGAGCTCATTCATTAATTTTTAGTTGAATAGCTCCAATTTACAACAAAAGGCACCTCAAGGTGCTTTATATTGTAAAGTTAAGACCATACACAAAGAGAGAAAACCCCAACTAGCAATGTCTTCATATGAATCATGTGGTCACAAGTCAGTGGTAAGCACTGTCACCTCACATTAGGAGGGGTCCTGGTTCAAACCCTACCTGGGGCATCTTCATGTGATGCTTGCATGTTCTCCCCTTGCCTGTGTGGCCACTTCCTCCCAGAGTTTAAAGCCGTGCATGTTATTCTGGTGATTCCTTGTTGACAGTAGATGTGAATGGTTGCCAGTTTTTGTCCAGGGTTGTACCCCATATCTGGTCCCATGACAGCTGGGACAAGGCCCCCCTGTGGTAGGTCCTTGCTTAATATTTTAGACCCAACAGATGATAAAAATATGCCGCAGTAGGTTTAGTCTGCTGGGGGGGCTTCTTATGATGTTCTGGGCATTTCTTCTCCACCCACCTCTTTTCACTCCACATGCATTTATTTGTTACTGCTGCATGTCATTAAATGTTGTCTTCTCTCTCCCATAGTCTGTGTCTCTGCTATCCTTTCTGTCTTCTCTCTCCCCTCACCCCCAACCCCAATTGAATTGAATTGAAGAACGCATGTTCTCTCATGCTTTGTCCCACAGTCCAAAGACATGCATGTTGGGTTAACTGGTCATTCCAGATGGGCCATGGATGTAAGGCAGATAAACTGCATAGAGTAAAGCACTGCATGAATGTGTGCTTAAAAATGGGACTTGTAGTTGAAGTCCTTTGAGGGATCTGTGCATTGTATCAACTGGGTATCATCTGCATAGCAGTGGTAATGCATGCAGTGTAAAGTGCCTCGACACAACTGAATGAAGTGAACCAAGGATGAGGGCAGCAACATGTCTCGTCAACCAGCTACCCGCATCCATAGTATGTACTGTATTGTAAGGCTTTTTGTTGTCTGCCAATATAGAGATGCCTGTTGCCTCTGAGGAACGTTAGGAATTCAAGGTTAAGTTTAGAGTTAGAGTCTGAAATGTTGTGGTCAGTTTTAAAGAATGCGAGGCATTCATATTTGTGCCATTATGTGTGTTTATTTGTAAATGTGAGTGGCTTGGAAAGGGTCTGTCTTCTGCACTCAGCGCTGGGCCCAGGATAAGATTATATGGACAGTATATGGAGGATTTATCTTGCATCATGTGTACTGCTGAAGCTCTCCGTCTTGCCTCTGAAAGGAGTTAAACCACCAGATAGGATCAGGGTCTAGCTTTATCCCTATATAATAAGTGTGAATGTCATCAACTGCATCTACAGTGTGTTTCCAGAGAATCCTTTCATACACGCTTGGCTTGGTTCCTCTGAAGGACGGTCACTGCCTCCCAAATCACTTCTAAACGGCTCCCTCGTTAAGCCGACATATTGCTCCCATTCCCAGCCAGGGCCATTTCAATTAGCTAATGAGACCTGGAGCGCCGGGAGGGCGGATGCACAGCACACTTCTGATTCTCAAGGTTAGTGCCGGACAGAGGGAGAGGGCGCTCTAATCTACAGTGAAGGGGTAATTACATTCAGTGGCCACTACAGTGGAGAAATAAGCTGGTGAGCTGATGTGCTGAGAGGAGGGACGGCTGTGAAAGAGAGAGCGAGAAAGAGAGGGCAATGAAATGTGAGGAGGTTCACCTCATTAGTGTCTGTTTTATTAATGTTCTCAGGTTTGTAAGAATACATTTTTAAAAGGTATAATTTTTTAAACTGTGAGCAGAGCACAAATACACTCACATGATCCCAGATTCAGTCGCTTCAGTGTGTCTCGGCAGGATATTCCCTCACTTGGAGCTTTGATGGCAGTGGAGGAGTCCACTGTCTAGCATGTTGCTTCAGTGTCTCCTGTAAGTCCCCCGTTGGGTTTATGTCTGGAGACAGAATTTAACCTTCATAAAATCCTCACTGACTCCGTGGATGTGAGCACTGACATCCTCAAAGAAAAAAAAAAGAAGAGCTGGGCGGGAGATGGGTTGCAAAGCAGCTTGCAGGCCAATGCAGCCTTTGCTAAATCTGTCACATGGATATGTAGAAGGCCACCAGGTGAGCCATCAGCATTTTGAATCAATTTTTTACAAGATCTTATTTGTGGTGTTGTTTCTGGTTGCACTGGACGCTGTTTATGAAATTCTAATATAACTGATGATAAATGCACAGTTCAGCTCAGATTCCCAGTCTGCTTTTTGCTGCTTCCCCGCTGAGAGGACAATGAAGCATGGCCTTCCTCTACGGTTTTTTTTTCTACGTATCATCCTTTCATTTACTGGCCCATTGGCCAGCTAGAGGAAACCCTAAAAAATTAATCCATAGCTCAGCCTGGGGGTTCACAGGAACCCTGCTGAAACTATTTAACTGCTTGAAGCTGGAGAGAAGGAATGTGTACATAAAGCGAGACAAGGAGAAGCAGGTGACCATGAAGGTGCAATGGCCTCCCGCTGCTATGAGAAAGGTGACACCTTTCTTTTAGGAATAGTGGCAGTGACTATTTCTTAAACGTTCCTCTGGCAGATTTCACTGATAGATGTGCTGAATTGTAAGTTAGTGGAGTTTCACGTATGCAGGGTCGGTTTCAGTACTCAGGGATGCAGTGATTGCTTCCAAGTAGCCAGACGTTCTCGTCATTTTTTAAAGTGATATTGAGCAGTAGATCTTGAGGTGTTCTTAAGGTCTTTCAAAGATTCTCTTTGGACATTGGCTGCTTTTTCACTCCGTTTCTGTCCAGTCCATGTACTTGAACATTTGTTTTGTTTATTTGTTTGTTAAGCCACTTAACACTGACTTATGAATCGTTCAAACGTAAAAGACACCTAACACAAGAGATAAACCAGTCCAGGAGCGAACCTTTAACCCTTTTATTCATGGTAGTTACGACTGTGGACAGCTATTCAAAAGCCATTTTCTTTAGTATGTATATGTTTTGTTGCTATAGTGGCAGGAAAATCTTGACTGAAGGTGTTATAATTCAAGGACAAGCAGGTTAAAATGTATC
>VUQH01013493.1:1562-16414 GCA_015106775.1 Etroplus canarensis
AGTGAAATGTATTATAAGTGACCCAGAGGCTTTCTATTCTGGCGTTGCCGCGTGAAACAGCTCCTCATCGCATTTGGGTCTGCCATGTTTAACATTTTTTAAAATATTTTTTCTTTCCAATTGCAACAAGACTAACTGTGATACATCTGTTTGGCGCTGGCTCGCGTGTCTGATTTGCATTTCTCAAAGTGTGGAATTGATATGGAAGGGAAAAAATGGAGTGAACACTGGCAACTTTCCCCAGAATTAATGGTGACTTTATGGACTGATATGAATTAACAAGTTATCCAAGATACATATGGGTTTTTGAAGTATTTCCTTTTGGTTATAATAAGAGGTTTTGTAGTGAGTCACAATTCAAAGTTTCAAGGAAAACCTTGGAGAAATTTCTCATTCAGTTGTGTTTTTTCTCTTTGACCAATTTTGCTACATAACTTTATTGCTAATTAATCATTGTTTCTTACCTCTTTCAAAAGGTGTTTATGTTACTTAACCACTAAATAAGATTTAGTGATTCAACCAGAAGTTTCTTGGCCATATTATACAAATCTGTCTGCCAGTAATTTTTCTTCTTCCTTCTCTGGAGCACAATAGCTCTATGGTTTTGGCCACTCTCTCACTATATTGGTGTTTTATGTAACTTCCCTCTGTAGACATTTAATAATTACAATCCCCTTTTTCTTTCAACATCTGTTAACAGCTGCGAGAAAATTAATTTGAAGCCAATGCCAGAGACAAAAAAAAGAAAAAAAAGAGAGAGATAAAAAGGACTGCAGATTCACAAGAAGCCTTTCTTGAGCAGCAGAACTCTGAAAATTTATAGCTCTCACTCAGAAAACCTCTATAAGGTGAGATAAAGAATGTAACCGATCCTTATGCAGCTGCAGCTTTTAACAGTTACGAGTGCGTAAAAGGTGCTCTGCAGAGGCGTTCGGGTTGGTGTGCTGTTTTTCCTCAACAATAAAAGCATGAAGTAAGAATGACATAGCTGGAGTTGTCTTTCCCACACAAGCGGCACACAGTATCTCACATTTTGCAGGGCATAGTGAGTGTGTGTTGGCTGGGACTGTCATCCAGTTACAACCTCTCTCAGGGACTGCGAAAAAGCTAAATTTCATGTTTTAGTGGTTGCAATGGAACGCGAGCTGGTTTATGATATAGTCCTGTTATGCTCACCCAATGTCTAAACAACATGTTGAAGGTTGCAGAGAGGTAGAGAGCCAGCAGAAATTAAGGTTACGCGAGGAATGAAGGATATCAGATGTAATCTTTTGGCTGGTGAAATAAAAGCAGAGTCCATGACAATTTTACTAAGCTGTTTCCAAAGACCAAGCCACTGCGTGTGTACACAAAGGAAACCTGATACTTGATGTGATAAGTTGGAAATGTCAGACCACACTTTTCTTCTCGGGAGTGTCTACGTTTGTGTACTCAGTGTACTGATGTGGCTACATCAAAAGCCATCTTTACTGCAAGTCTGAAGCCGAGGCTTAGTCTCTTGAATGCAGTTCATGTGTTTTGAATAAACTAGCTTTGCTTAAAACGCTCTGCCAGAAAGGCAGTGAAAATGAACTGCCAGGGTCAACACAGTGATTTTACAATATGCAAATGTTTGGGATGTTTAAAGAAATACATTCAGAAATGTATTTCACACTTGCAGTAATAAACACACCACTGTTTTTTTTTATACTAAGACTCTTTTGATGCACAAAACAGCCCAGATTCTGAAGACATTATTTTAAGCTTCAATTTTGTTTTCCATATGATTTAAAATCACAAAATTATGTATTTAAGGTGAAGAAACAAAGCAGAAGAGCACATGAAAATATTTCCATTCCGGTGGTTTGACTTGGAAACATGAGCTCTGCTTTGATAGCCTGGAGATTGTGATGGTCCATTGATGGTTGGACTTTGCGGCATTTCCCCCTCCCCAAACATGAATTTACCAACAAATGAGCAAGTCTTCTTATCTCACTAACAATGACTTAAGATGATGTGGATGAAAGCGTTTGTAAACAGCAAAAGTAGGGAAATGAAAACTACTTTTAGCACATGTAAAAACAATTTTAAATCCAGTATAAAAAATCTTCTGATTCCTGACATTTGAAAAAAGACTCAAGATGCAAAAAAAGTACCTCCTCCTAAAGTCTGTATAAAATGAAAAAGGCTGTTTAAATATGCTGCTCATTTTGCTTAGATTCAGCTGAAAGCTCAACTAAATCTTAGGGAGCTGGTCTCGCTAAATTAATTCAAAGTAAACTTAAACATCCCAGAGGCAATCTGGCTGCAAATGTTATGCCCATTTGCAAAGACTGTGGTGATTACTTGTTTCCTTTGTTTTAAAGTTTAGAATTTCTGCTGTTTTGATACGTCACTATTTAATGTACACTACATGTCAAAAGTATTGGGCCACCTACAGATTACAACTACAGGAGCTTTTATGGCATCCCATTCTAAATCCGTAGGCATTAATATGAAGTGGATTCCACTCTTCTGAGAAGGCCTTCGACAAGATTTTGGAGTGTGCCTCTGGGAGTTTTTGCTCATATATCCAGAGGAGCATTTGTGAGGTCAGACACCGATGCTGGATGAGAGGACCTGGCTCCGTTCTAGTTCATCCCAAAGATGTTGGATGCTGGATGGGGTTGAGGTCAAGGCCAGTTGAGTTCTTACACACCAAACTCATCCATCCATGCCTTTATGGACCTTGCTTTGTGCACTTGGGCACAGTCATGCTGGAACAGAAAAGGGCCTTCCACAGACCATTCCCACAAAGGTAGAAGCATAGAATTGTCCAAAATGTCTTGTTAAGCTGAAGGATTAATCTAAGGGACCCAGGCGACTCTCAGAAAAATAAGCCCACTGCATTATCCCTCCATCAAACTGTGCGGTTGGCACAGTGCAGTCAGGCAGGTAATGTTTCTCTGGCATTCAACAAACCCAGACCCGTCAGACTGCCTCGCTCCAGAGAACGCTCCACAGTCCAGTGGCAGCGTGCTTTACACTGCTCCATCCACTGCTTGGCATTGTGCTTGGTGATGTAAGGCTTACGTGCAGCTCCTCGGCCATAGAAACGAAGCTCTCACCACACAATTTTTGTGCTGATGTTAATGCCAGAGGTGGTTTGGAACTCTGCAGTTATGGTGTCAGCAGACTGATGGCCACTTTTATGCACTATACACCCAGCACCTCTGTAACTTTATGTGGCTGCTTTACTTTCAGCCATATAATGTATATGTATATATTTATTTAGTCAATTTTGCTGTGTCTCATTGTGTATCCTCTTGTGATTGAACTGCTGCCTGTCTTTGCTAGGCCACTCTTGCAAAAAAGCTTTCAAATCTTTAGCCCTGTCCCCAAAATAAAAAATAAAATAAAAAAAAACCCATCAGTTTTTGTTTACACATTATAATCATGTCAAATAAATTGTGACCATCGGACAAGTAGTGATATTTTCGCATGATAATTAAGCTCTTGTTTTCAGATGTCATGGCTGGAAAACTGCTGCAGTGACAACTTAATGATTACTAGTTTACAAAAAGACAATGCAAAGAGTTCACAGAACAAGGACAAAATGAACACAGAAGGCACACACATCCTCTTTTGTTCATGACATGTGAAGCTAGAGCAGAGATTGTGACACAGCTGGTCTGATTTTAGCCTCTTGTGAGCATCTGTCATGTCGATTCATGACTCTGGTGAATAAGCCCAGTTTACAGTTAAAGCTGGAATATAAAATTTGGAAAAGTTCCACTATCCACAAACAACTACCTGAGTATTTTTTGAGTCCTTGTATAAAATATACTATAGTGCAGACTGCATTTTAAGAGACACAGCCAAACACTGCTGCAGTGGAAGTCTTTGCTTTGACAAATAAAACACATTTCTGCATAACCACTATGAACACAAATCTCATTATTAAAATTTTCATCACCAGCTCAGCAGTCTCTGTCTTGCACACAAGCATACACATAAGCACACACACTTGCACACACACCCACCCACACGCTCACAGTACACAGTACATGGCACAGCATCACTGATGGCCCTGCCTTTTTACTAATCTGAAATGAAACCCAACCTCAAAGGGCAACAGTGGGACATGGTGGAGACTAATGTTTTGAAAAAGGGGTGAGTCACACTAAAATCCATCGGAACTGCTCTCCATGGCTAATTAAAATAAACCAGTGGCCTGCAATCACGGAACCAGTTGGCATCAGCCATATAAACAGCCTGTTGCCTTAAAAAGGGAACCCGTGATTCCTAGGACCAAAACAGTGGCAAGCTTCCAAGATGGGTTAGAGTGAGAGTGCTGGGCTGGACGACAACTCAAAGGCCACATCTGGGATCACTGTGTCGTGAAAAACACTGGAGATGTCGAGATAGCCACGCAAACAGGCGCCCCGTAATATTTCTTCAAACGTGCATGTGAGTATTATATGTTTGACTGGCTTCCTCTCAGTTAAGTGTTTACCTCTGGTAATGTCTTCTCACAAGTGGCATGAAGACGTGACAGCGGATCTTGGCATCATGCTTGATCCGTCTCAAATGGGCGAACCGTCAACGAGACAGTAGGTGAAAACAAATATGCCTCAAATCTCATGTGAAGTTAAGCTTTCCCACATGGAAAGAAAGAGATTCCAGGAAATACTGGCATGGGTTGAACCATCAAACCTGAGATTTGGGTAGTGATACTCTACACTGGCAAAGGACCGACTCCTCCTATCTCCTCCTAGTTCCACTGCTGGATTGAGCGTGTGTGGAGTGTGCCATGAACTTAATTGTGCATAGTCTGGCTTTTATGGAAATGCACATAAATTACTGCTGACCTTATGTCTGTCCACAGTTTATTCATTTGTAGCTATTCAGCATGCATACCTGCAACTATTCCTTACAAGCACAGAATACACATTGACAGAAAAAAAAATATTCAAGGGCGCTCCCAGACAGACACGGCATTGGCTTGGTCTCAATCTTTCCGGCTCAATTTGCTGATTTTGGTCATAGTTTTACTGAACTAACTCTATGTACCTGGCTCACACTCTCTTCGTTCTCTGCAACAATAACACAACTGTGCAAGGAGGTTCCTGTTCTCACTGTTCAGGCTTTTACCACTCTTGAAGGGAACAATGCGAGGCCCTTAAGGCTTTTCATGTACACTGATGTGATGTTTGAGGTTTTCATTTATTTTTAGAGAGAAGAGTGCCACATCCACTTTATGTTCCATTCTGAAATGGTGCTTTATACTGAAAGCTCAACGGCAACATGAGATGTTCATTTTGAAGAGATGTGTTTATCAGCTTGGCATGCCAGACATGCCATTCACTTCCACATGGCTCCAACAGAAATAAAAAATTAGAATTTTTAATTATTTTTTTTACAATCTTATCATTCTTAATTTATTTTACCAGTGCCTACTGATGTTTCATCGTCCATGTGGTTCAAACAGGCAGACAAAGAATAACATATCAAACCATACTGTGCAATATACAAGACCAGTGTGAAGGACAAGACTCACTTATCATTCCCATTCTGCTGTGTAAATAATCTGCTGTAGGTCAGTGGCTACAGAACTTGTGCTGTTACAGCAAATATAAACACACCTTGGATGATGAAAAAGGTGCTAACAGGGCCCAGGGCATGTAAAGAGAGCACAAAAAGTTTTGCAAAAGGCAGATCATGAGTTGTACCACAATATAAAGGAAGACTAAACAACAATTAAATTGGTCTTGAGCCGTTCAAAAGTAACCATAAGCAATATGTTGCACATAGAGGCCCGTCACCAAGTAATTAGTATTCATCCATCAATCTATCCATTCATTTTCAGCCGCTCACCCTGAATAGCAGGGCAGCAGTGTAAGCAAAACTGCTCAGACTTCCCTGCCGCAGTCTCCAGCTCTTCTGGGAGATCCCCAAATCTGCTGAAAGACATAATCTTTCTAGAATGTTGCAGGTCTGCCCAGTGGTCTCCTTTTGGTTGGACAAGCCCCAAACATCTGACCTAGGAGACATTCGGGAGACAGATTTGACAGACGTCTGAACCACCTTTGCTAAGCTCCTACCAATGTGGAGGAGCAGCTCTGCTCTGAGCCCCTCCTGAATAACGGAGCTGAGTTGCCGCATCCAAGCCTGTGCAAGGGTCTTTTTAGGTCACTCCACTACAAGGACACAAGTGGCGTGCAGGCAGACTAGAAAGTAGCCTAAGAAGAAAAACTGCTCCTCAGTGATGTCTGCAGCTGTTCATGTGAAACAGAATATAATCCCAATCAAAGGTTGCGTCCAGACACTGATCAGAGAGCGCACATTTCTTGTGACACTTGTACTTGCAAATGCTTACTCATAGCCTCCTAAGGTAAAGCCCACTAGAAATGAGTCTAAATCATCATCAGCAAGCTCCTTTTGTATAGGGAGCAATTGGAATCTTACCACACCCCCTAAAGTAGGCGGTCATGTGTCTTTTCCAAGTCCACAGAATACACGTAGACTAGTTGGGCAAATGCACTGAGTTCAAAATATATGGCAACGCATTATAACACATTTTGGTAATAAATGGTTACTTAATAGTTGATTAAACTAGATTTTTGATGTATTTATATTTTTTCTTTTTTGCTTTACAAACCATCTGAATACTACATATAGTGCATTTATAAACATTATTAGGCTTTTCACAAGTTGGAGGTGATGTTTAGAATACTTTTTTAAAAGAGTGTATATGGATACAGTGGTGTGTTGTTCTTCATTCATTTTGGCACCAGTAAGATTGTGGCTTGGGCTAAATTTACAAGTAGTTAGGAGTGAAACTTGTCACACTATTGCTGCCATACATGTGTGTCATGGGAATGACACTAAAGGAAACCTTGTGTGTACGTATACAGCTCTCAGATAGATGCTGGCAGCTTTGACTAAACAGCAGTATTTGATGCCCTGGGAATGAGAAGAACCATAGTGACCAATAAAGAAAGCCTTACAAATAACCTTTGCTTATCAGCTCTGATATTGCAATACTATATATAATTTTTAAAATGTTTATTTCACAAGCTGATGATATACATTTATTCATCCTTCCTTTTTTAAAGCTGCTTAGCCAGTTTAGGGATGAGTGGGGCTGAAGCCTATCTCTGCTGTCTTAGTATGAGAGGTGGGTACACCCTGGACACGTCGCCAGTAACTGTTGACATATACTCACCGGTCACTCTATTAGGTACATTGGTTCAACTGCTCATTAATGCAAATATCTTATCAGCCAGTCACATGGCAGAAACTTGGTGCATTTAGGCATGTGGTCTTGTTCAGCGCAACCTGCTGAAGTTCAAAATGAGCACCAGAATGGAGCAGAAAGGTGATTAAGGTGACTCTGAATGTGACATGGTTGTTGATGTCATACGGGCCCGTGTGAGTATTTCAGAAATGGTTTATTGTCTGGGATTTTCCCAGGCAATCTTCTCTAGGGTTTATAGAGAATGGTCCGAAAAAAGAGACTATCCAGCGAACGGCAGTTCTCGGGGCAAAAATGTTTTGTTGATGCCAGAGACCAGAGGAGAATGGCCAGACTGCTTAAAATCGATAGGAAGGCAACAGTAACTCAAATAACTCTGTACCTCTGAACACGTTGAACCTTGAAGCAAATGGGCTACAACAACAGGTGACCACATCGGGTGCCACTCCTGTCCACTAAGAATAGAAAACTGAGGCTACAATTCACACAGGCTCACCAAACATTGCCTGGTCTGATCAGTCTTGACTTCTGCTGCAGATGGTAGGGTCAGAATTTGGCGTAAACAATATGAAAGCATGGATCTATCCTGCTTTTATTGATGGTTCAGGCTGGTGGTGGTGCTGTAATGGTGTGGGAGATATTTTCTTGGCACCCTTTGTGTTAAACACCACAGCCCACCTGAGTATTGTTGCTGACCATGTCCATCCCTTTGCGAACACAATTTAGTCATCTTCTGATGACTTCTTCCAATAGGATAGCCATGTCACGAAGCTCAATTCATCTCAAACTAGTTTCTCAAACGTAACAATGAAGTCACTCTTCTCAGATGGCCTCCACAGTCACATCTCAATCTAATGGAGCACCTCTGGGATGTGGTGGAATAGGAGACTCATCTTGGATGTGCAGCTGATAAAACTGCAGCAAATGTGTGATGCTTTCATGTCAATATGAACCAAAATCTCTGAGGAATGTTTCCAATACCTTGTTGAATCTATGAAGATTTAATGCTGTTCTGAAAGCAGAAGGGGAGGTCACAAATTTATTCATAAGGGGCATAATAAAGAATTACAGAATAGATTTTTTTCCCCTGATACATACAGATGTATTTTCTGCATAATTTGAATCCAACATTTTGAACCACATTAAGTAAACTGAAAGCACCCTTAGAAGAAACTTATGAACATAGTTCTGTTATGGTCACTTGGATTATCTTTTTCAAAAGAAAATTACCTGGATCTGCATATCTAATATTACATTTGTGCACAATATGCTTTTAAGTGCCGACTTTCCAGTCGGCTCAGTTTCCTCAGAGATACCCAGCTAACAAACAAAATCACAATCACCCTCTGGGTGAAGCCAACAGCACAGCCAACCATAAAATCAAGTGTATAAAAGGAAATTATATCTGCAGACCCACAAAGTGGAGAACGGCCACATGATAAAGCACCAAATGAAAAATCCAGATAGGTGCCATGGCAACATGGTCCTTTGAGCAGCACACAGCAGAAATGGCGAGGTTCAGAGTGAACGCCAATTAAACGAATTTCTAATGTACATCCTTAGAATGACAATACAAATGACACGCTTCTTCTGCTGCCTTTGTTAGCATCACTGTGAGGACTGACTTGACAAGCGCATCTCTAGGAAGCAGTTTGGGAACAAAAACGTGATGTAGAGAAGGAAGAGTTTGAGTCAAAAAAGCAATGAGAGATCCAGCTGTTCATCAAACTCAACTGGGAGCACCAGAAACAGAACCTGGTGGTGTGTGACTAAAGAGGAGAGAGAACTGGCATGTTCAGATGATTAGTTGCCATATGCAAATCCAACACAGGTTTGGCTTTTTCAGTGTGGGTCACAAGGCAGTATTTACTTAACATTTTATGTGCCCGGTTGGATGAATATGTTTTGTATGTAAATACAGCATTGAACCTTTGAAGTACAAACAGAACTTTGGCAAAAATCCATGAAAGAGCCACAGTTAAGACACATTAACATGTCCTAGTGTGATTTATCACTTGCTTATCAGTAACCACCAGCTGACATAAAATTTAAATGATCATTTTTGATGAAGATTGTTGGGGAAAAACAGTCACTCTGAGTTTTGTAGGTTCTTTTACTCAGAGAAACGTTTCACTTTAAATTATTGTGAACCTTTCTTTTGAATACTCCCACTCTTTTGGTAAACATACAGTACCTGAAAAAATAATCACTGTGGTTTCTAATGAATGTTTATCCAATTTTGGAAAGAGTTTTTACATCTGTGTCTTTGTTTGTAAAAATAAAAAGGGGGCGAAAATGACAGGTTAAAATTGCGTGGGGAGAAAGTGCTTGGCTCAAAGGATCAGCTCGTTAGATTAAGTGATGTTCCAGATCAAGACTTTAATTATTTGGCTGCAGTTGTGTCCCAAGGTAAAACTCAGAAATCTTGGATTCCTAAATAACATAGTGTTCTGTCACAAAATCAGCCACGATGAACCATCAGAAAGCTATAAAACTATTCTATGTTAGAGTAAGCTTACACAGTGCAGGCTGCCTAATGTTCTTGATTAATACTGATGTGCTATCTAAATAAGGTTCTTTGCTTTGACTGACAAAATGCGAACATGAATTTGGGATGTCATGTAAAATGTGAATAAAACTAAATACAATGATCTGCAGATTCTTTTAAACATATATCTTGCTGAATACAGCACAAAGGCAAGATATATTCTGAATCTGATATTTGCAAGACCTTCCAAAAATGTTGGGACAGGAGCATGTTTACCTTTGTGTTATCTCACCTTTTCTTCTAACAAGATTTAGCAAGAAGCCGGGAACTGAAGAAACCAACTATTGAAGCTTTGAAAATGGAATACTTTCCCATTCTGGCTTAATACACATACATACAATATCTTAAGTTGCTCAACAGGCCGGGGTCTCTGTTAGTGTATTTTGCACTTTACAATACACCATCCATTTTTAACAGGAGTCTGGTACTCTCACTCTTTTACTGTAAAGCCATGCTGTTGTAACTTGTGCAGAAAGTGGCTTGGCATTGTCTTGCTGAAATGAGCAGCAACATGCCTGAAAAAGACATTTGGATGGAAGCATAAATTACCCTTGCCATGGGCACTAACACCCCCCCGTACCATCACAGATGCTGGTTTTTTAACTTTGTGTTGATAACAACGGGGATGTTCCTTTTCCGCTTTAGTTTGGAGGACTTGGCCATTGCTTCTACAATCAATCAGAAATGCGGACGTGACAGACTACAGCACACTTTTCAGTTCACACTTTACAGTCCATCTTAGAAGAGCTTGGGCCCAGAGAAGTCATCAACATTTCTGAAATTTGATGATAATTGGTTTTCACTTTACTGTATCTACAAATGTAAGACGTACTGTGCAACGTACAGTGCAACGTACTGTGTCAACAGACAAAGGTTTTGCAAAGTGTTTGTGAGCTTACATTGTAATATCCATCCATCCATCCATCCATCTTCTGTCACTTATCCAGGTCAGGGTCATAGGGGAAGCAGTTTAAGCAGAGATGCCCAGACCTCCCTATCCCCAGCTACATCCTCCAACTCTTCTGGGGGGATGCCAAAGAATTCCCAAGTCAGCCAAGAAATGCAATTTGTCCAGCATGCCCGAAGCACCTGAACAACCTCAACTGGCTCCTTTGATGTGGAAGAGTAGTGGCTCTATTCTGAGTGTCTCCTGAATGAACAAGCTCATCACCCTAAGCCCAGACACCCAGAATCAGAATCAGAATACTTTATTAATCCCCGGGGGAAATTATTTACTACTAATTTCCACCGTTTGTGTCTGCAGTCTCATTCTTTCTATTAACACCTTCACTTTCCCACTCAGCTCTCTCTTCACCATGACATGGTCAAAACCCACATCAATGCAGGTGAAACACTAATCTGTCTGTCACGCTTACGCTTCACTCTCCTCTCACTCGTGAACAAGATCCTGAGATACCTAAACTCCTCCACTTGGGGCAGCCACTTGCTCCTGACTGTCAAAGATTTTACCCAATCATGATACTGTCACCTGTTACCAGTGAACCTTCTCACCTGTGGAATGTTCAAGGTGTTTTTTTTGAGAATTCCACAATTTTCCCAGTCTTTTCTCCCCCTGTCCCAACTTTTGTGGAATGGGTTGCAGGCATCATATTCAGAATGCGTGTAAAATTCCGAAAAACAAAGTTTATTAGTTTGAACACTAAATAGCTTGTCTCTCTGCTGTATTAAACTGAATATAGGATGACACAGATTAGCAAATCACTGTGTTCTGTTTTTATTCACATTTTACACAGCGTTCCAGCTTTTTTGGAAATGGGGTTTGTATTGTTTTTGTTCAACTTTGATGAAAAAGGCAATGCAATTTTCATGTTCTTATGGAAATATTAAACAGCTTAGCTAAGGAAACCAGCTAGCCTGTCATGGTCCCCTTAGTTTTTTAACTGCAGACCTGCCTTCTATCTTTTCCCCCTTTTCAGCTCTTTCTCTCTGTCTGTCCTGTGTGGATGTATGTGAGTGGTACTAACCTGAGGAGTGGGTGTTGACTTGGGCAGGATCCAGTGGGCACACCTGTGTCCTATTTCCACTTATCTGCAGTATTTAACCTCAGTTCTCATCTCCACTCATTGCCAGATTGTTTGCTCTACACTGTGTGGTAGCATAGCCTGAGCCGGCTACTTACCTGCTAGTTTCTGTGATCTAAACCTTGCTGCCAGTACTTACCTTACCTCTCCCCTGCTTGGATCCCACCAACTTCCCTGCCTGATCCGCTCTGGAACCCTGGAAACTGGAACTCCCCTGTGAAGGGAACTGAGAAGGAACTACAGCACAAATTGCTGCTCCTTGAGCTGATGTTTTGGACTTTGAAAATAACCCTGAAAGATTCTATGTTGCTGCACATTTTCGATAAACTGTCATTAAACCTTTTAAATAGTTCCAACTGTCTCCTGCAATTTGGGTCCATTTCTGCTCGAACCTTGACATAGCCTTGTTCTTTAGAAAGTTAACCAATCTGGCTTTTAAAGCTCACTCATTAAAATGTTAGACCTTCTAGATTATCTGCTAATTGTTATGACTCACTTGAACTCCAGGAAGTCACAGTGCCACGCCAAGAAATGTTTCAGCGCATAATCCCAACTGCAAACTAAACTTTGGTTTTGGTACAATTCTATAAAAAAGAAATAAATGGAAATGATTGAATTATCCATGTGCTTATGGGTGGATTTTGTTACAGCTGGAATAAGATAAAAGGTGCTCTTTGTTCCCAGTCTTTGTGATAGCCTAAACTAAGTACCCATTAATAAGACTATGTAAGTGTTTACCTATGTTCATGTTTCACATCCTTGGTGAAGTGTTTTGAGCATGTTTTACCAGGAGGAGACCTCAGGGCAGACCCAGGACATCTCTCAGCTGGCTTAGGTACACCTTGGTGTTCTCTCCAGAAAAGCTAGAGGACACAGCTGGGGAGCGAGAGGTCTCTCTCTGCTCAGACCGCTGCCCCTGGCAGAAAATGAATTGATGGCTGTTTCACTGTTAAACGATTACTGAACTTTCCTTCACTTCTTTAAGAATGAGACATAATTAATCATTTTGTATTTAATAACAGTTAACTATGCACTTATTCACACTTACAGTAACTGTGTTTTTTTGCAGCAGCTGGCTCTAAGGTGGCAAGAGAGCCAAGAGGCAAAAGGAAGTTTAGTAAGTGTTAAACAATGAATTGGTAAGCTTCTAATAAGGATTTATAAGCACCTTATTACCTATTATCTCATACTTATTACAAGAATTTTACTGGAACATTACCCAGATTTTTTTTTTAGTGTTGATGAAAACACAAATTCACATATTCAAACTAATACACATGAAGGATGTCCCAGCCTTGAGCCACCACCTGTGCATTTGAAAGAAAAGTGTGACTCTTCTTTGGGTTTCTGTGCCTGAAAGAGCCTTTGAATGGGGCTCTGTGTGCTCCTGAAGTCTTGAAACTGGATGCTCAGCAATGGTTGAGAGTGTGTTTGCTGCTGTGTACCCCCACAAAGGTTTTATCCCTCCACTTATCATTCCTCAGCCATCAGCAGCTCCACAGTGGAGCGACACTAGAGCCCTTTGCTTAATACAGTACACACATGGTGATGACAACAACTGACTGATGAATGGGGTACCAGACCGTGGAGATTAATGGACAACCCATTAAGACAGGATTTCATGTTGTAGGTATATCTTTGTTTTGCAGTATAAATAACACACTCTATTGAGTATTACACATTGTACAAGTTACTCTACCGAAGTTAAATGCACAAAGGACTTTTAAGTGTTCAAGACATTTTGGCCACTGCTCCAAAATGCAAGCGGTCAGCGCGCATTTTCCAGTGTATATCTCGACTGCTGTCTCACTTTGTAAAAGTCAGTGAGTGTGGAGCCTTTCAGACGTCTCACACGGTGGCAAGGATCCAGAGACCATAAACTATGAAAAAGACCGATAACCCTTTCTTTTTATAGCATGCAGAAAATATACTGAAGAATTAGAGCCAAGTAGATATATAGAGAGCAGTGAAAGAATCTATCTTGAAGTTTGTCTCAGGCAGCTCATACAGAGACAAAGTGAGGACAAACAGATTGAAGTATGGGAGAGGAACAAAGTGGTATGTTTAGCAAGTGGATGTCAGAGGCAACTTTACTTAGAAGTGTTTCAACAGGATTGTTCTTTGGCATGAAGGATAGCTGCTGAGCAGGTTTTTTAGCTCCCGTAATATTTCAATTTGTGACCCATACGGGGCAATTTCCAGGTGTGCCTATAAAAGTGCCTGTAAAACACAAAATATGCTTTTGTGAAACTTGGCATCTGCACCAGGAAAGGATCAAAGAATTCTTTATGAATAATGCTGAACAGATTTGCTTATTGCTTACTGCCAATGACACATGTCACAGGCAATAAGCAAGGAAGGGTTTGAATTTGATTCATATGATTTTATGTTGAAAGTCGGGTCCATTTCATACATCTGAAGTCATGCCATCTCCCCATGAAGAGGCACCAGCCATTGGCACATGCAGATGGCTCTCTTAATGCAGCGTCACAGTGTTTCCAACATTGTGGGTTCACGCAGTTTGAGAGTGGTGAGCTGTTGTGTTGCCATCCCATATAAATTACAAAAATGCACAAGAACAAAAGGGTCACGCCGAGGTTGGTCTTCAGTCATTTTTTTTTTTTTTTCATATTTCAAAAGGTCACCATTAAAAAAACATAAATCATTATGAAAACTTAATGATGAGGAACGGAATGACGAATTGTTCAGTGACTTGCTTTTATTTGCTGTGTGCAGTCTGAAAGAAAGCAGCTCAGTATCACTCTCGGATATATTTGGCTTGATTTATATGGAGTTGAAATTGCTGAAGGGCAAACTGTCTGCACAGGGTGACAGAGGTGGGATGGGGTCACGGGGTCAAAGATCCCAACGCCATACATGATCTAACGTGACCTTTTACTAATGCCCGACATGCAACACACACACACACACACACACACACACACACACACACACACACACACACACACACACACACACTGGCATAACCCTTACCAACACAGCAACGTGTCAAATCCCAACCTTCAATGGCAATGCTAGACTCTGT
>VUQH01013493.1:29231-45955 GCA_015106775.1 Etroplus canarensis
AAAAAAAAAAAAAAAAAAGGTTTGTAAAAAAAAAAAAAAAAAAAAAAAAAAAAAAAAATCAAGCATAGACAGAAGGACCACAAAGGAGATGGAGAGATTAGCACTTCCCGGAAAACCTAATCTGCTACTCGCTTATATCAGTAAACACATCTGTGGACATCAGGTTCCTGCTGTGGACTCTGTGCATGTGAGAAAATACCGCATTTAATGGCTGCAGAGTACGGTCAGAGGCAGGAGTGGTTTAGAACAAAATGGCCTACGATAGCATGTCCTCATTGACTTCTTTTGTGACTCAGTCCCCTGCTGAATGAGAATGCGAGCAGACACATCATTAGCCTAAAGTGGAGATGGCAACATGCCACCGCATAGGACGAGAACACGTCAAGACATGATGGACCACACATGTTGCGCCTGACCCGCGGCGCACCGCATGTAAAGAAGCAGCAACCCCTTTGTCTTTGCATTTTTACGTCCCTACGCAGCTCCAAATGCCCTTCCCCAATGCCCTTTGTAAACAGACAAAAACAAATGGGATTCAGAGGACAACTGCAGCAGCCGTGATAGACAGAGATTTATATAGAGGGATGAGCGGCAAGAGTGATGGAGTTGTCTCCTGCAGATCCAGTCCCCACATCTGTCCGGTTCTACTTGGCAGCACTTCTGAGCAATTCAGTTGGGAGAGAGATATGCAGGTGCTTTTTTTCCCCCTCCACAAACAGATGCATCAAGCTAAGCCGAGCCAAGCAGCAGACGGACGGCGCTGTGTCAGATGCATGAAAAGAAAAATGTTTTGTTTAGGCCTATGTGCATTTGGGAGAGACGTGCTTCCGGCAAAGTATTTAAACAAAGTGGCTGCTTTGCATTTTTTTGGAAAAACAGCCTGTCCTCTTTGTTTTGCTACCGCAGTGAAACTAAGTCACCTGAACCCCCTGGGGATGAAGAAACTTTTCAGGTTTGAGAAATTTGGGATAATAAGAACACAGCCATACAAAATGTACTGTTCATTTTTATTCATTCCCATCCTGTAACCTAAATGACGAAACACATTGTCAGTGAATACAATTATTTACCAGGTGTCTCTACCATTCCAATTTCAATGATAAACTGATTTATAAGGGCATTAACTTGTGTTTAGTGCACAAGCACGGGTTAAACTGCTTGTTTAAGGTTAGTAATTATGGTATCTACAAGGACTGCTGGCAATTTTAAAAAGTTCTGCCTTTTGAGTGTATACTATATGGACAAAAGTTTTGGGTCACATCTCTTTATTATTCAGTTCAGTCTTTTATTCAGTGCCATTGCCACAGTTTTATAAAATCAAGCACTCAGCCATGCAGCCTGCCTTTAAAACATTTGGAACAGAACGGTTCATTCTAAAGAGCTCAATGAATTCCAGCGTGGTGCTGTAATAGGATGCCACCATCACAATGGGTCAGTTTGTGAAATTCCTTCTCTCCTAGTTATTCCACGATTAACTTCAAGCGTAAAGTGGAAGTATTTAGGAAATAGAGACCACATAAAGCTAGGAGCAGGGTCTCTGAGTGCTCAGGTGCATAGTTCGTAAAAATTGCCAAAGCTCTGTTGACTCTGACAAACAAAACATGACATACTGAGAGAGAACCCAAACGCAGGACTTCAGGTAGCAGGTTCAAAACATAGAGCAAGCTTTATTAAAAGCTGATAAAGTCTAAAGTGCACCAAAAGCACAAACAGGAACTACAACACTAAACTTAACCTGCCTTGGCTTAATTTGACATGGACACAGACTTGACTAAACAGGGCATGGAAACTACAGAGCCGAACTAAGCTGCAGACTTACTGACACAACTGGGAAGAACAAAAAACAGGAGGCAGGCAGGGGTATAAATACACACAGATTTGACGAGCAAACAACAAACAGGAGGGAGAAGAGCACAGGTAACAATCAAGTGCAGGAAGTAAAACAGCACATAATGCATGAGACAAGATTGGTTACAAAATAAAACAGGAAATAAACACCACTGCAAACATGACACAAGACTAAATTTGACAAAGGACAGGAACAAAGCAGGGAACATCTAAGGAACTAAATCACATACCCAAGAGACACTGAAATATAAACATAAACAAGGATGCAATAAACAAGGCAAGACTCAACTAGAGAATAAACAAATAGGTGAAGCAATGGCAGAACATAAAACGAGGAAATCTCACAACTGTAACGCTTTAAAACTCTAAAGCATAAAAAAACTCAAAACCATACAAAACCTAATAACCAAAATCAAGACCTTGATACAGTAACTACAGAGTATCCAACCTCCTCTGGCATAAACATCTGCACAAAAACTATGTGCCAGGGGCTTCATGGGTTTTCATGGCCCAGCAAGCCTTAAATCACCAAGCACAAAGCCTAGTGTCAAATGAAATGGTGTAAAGCACCGTGCTACTGGACTTTGGAGCAGCAAAAATGTGTTCTGTGGAGTGACGAATATATATGTCTGTATGTGTGCGTAAAATCAGGCATTCTTACTTCTGAAACATTTCCTGAGGTTCCTGTTTCACATGGGGTCTCTATTTTCCTTCAGTGTCTGTTTTCTTCTTCTCTACATTTATGTATGCTGTCACATCTTTGCCTCATTTTGCAACTAGGGAACCTTCCCAGCCACTTGCATCTTTCCAATGTCTGTGAATCTCAAAAATTCACTTTGAGTTACATCTGAGCATGGCAACCACTAATTCACAAGCGCATGTAGAGCTCAGTAGTTTTAAATAGCATGTCAGCTGTCAGTGGAAGCATAAATGCATTTTTATGGTGGACATTTTATTTTTGAATTAAGCTTTCCCATGAGCACTTCCTGCCCTCACTAAGCATGTTCCTTGCAGCACTGTATAGCTTTGTTCTTTTAACAGTGCTTCCTGCCCACTAAATCAGGAGGCCACAATCCCGCAAGACGCCCTTTTCTGTTCTCTGCTCTCCAGCTGGGTTACAGTAGGAAGTCATGTAACCACCTCATTCACGTACCTGGCTGTGCTGCGAGAGAGGAAGCAGGAAATGCTCACCATAGCAGGGCTGCTTTGTACCCTATGGGAGATAATGGGCACCGTGCAGTGAGGCAGGGATTTGCCAGAGGGGATGTTCCACACCAGCACATCCACACTGTCTGGACAGGAAACAGCCTTTCCTGTCATCCATCTCATCACTTTGTGTCCCTGCCCTTATAATGGTTGAAAATGCGTTGCATTTCTGTGTTAAATTCACCGCACATAGGTATAGTTTGCAACTCTGGCAAAGCAATTTGTTGCGAGAGAAGCTGGTGTGTGATGTGTTATGCTAATCTGAGGGAGATGGACAAGACCATAATAAACCAATATAAGAGGTCAGGGTCTCATTATCTCCAGCCTCACACACACGCTAAAACACAAATGTGTAATGAATCACAAATTCAGTTTGCACACCGCCGATTACACCCTGACCTGATCCTGTGCTTGCAGAGAGATTTGTCACACAGAGCCATCAGATGACTGTGCACTTATCTCATCACTGTTACACCTACAGCAAACAAATCCAAAGAAGAAAACATCTGCATCCCAGACTGTGTGTGTGCGTTGTGTTTGCAGCAGACCGATCTTCCTTTAGGGAGAGAATGTATTTTGTCAAACTCCCATTAGTGCAGAATGTAAACAAACACAGGTCATATCATTTTGAATTTTCATCAGACCACAAAATCTGGATGACTTGAAATACATAATAACTGGCTGTCATACTGTCTGGTTTTTGCAGAGCATATTTGGCAGGCCCGTGATTATCTCTCAAAACCTTTACAGGATTTTTTTTTTTAAACACTGTGGGTAATTTGATTTTTAAACTGTTGACAGTTTAATTCTCAAATGGCTTAATAAATCTAATGTCAGCCATGTGCAGGTCCTGTCTAAACAAGGCTGTTGGTTAATTGCTCATTTAATGCTTCTTTTAAAGCATTAAAGTTGGAGATGGAACAGATTAATAGCGCATCCTTTTATCTCACACAGCAGTAAAGATTCAGCCTGGAGCCTTTTAAGTACAAGGCCACAACAGCTTTTAAATCAATGATGTAGCGAAAACGATTCTTTCACATAAACATGTTCTCAGTGTGTTTCCTCAGCCTGAGTCAGTGAGTGCGTTTTCAGATGATCAAGTAAAGTTTGCTTGTGAGTGTTTTGCATGTAAGGATTGACAGAGCAAATTCATGGAGCTCTGTCTGTGACAATTAGTTATACAGTACTGACATAATGATGGGAGAGTTTGGGAATTAGAACCAAAGCTCTGATCAGGAGTTGCTGATTTCACCCCAAATAAATGGACATTACCTATTCATTTGTGGATTCCCATTCTGAAGCTTTATTTTCAGCATTTTCTCCATCGCTGTCTTGAATTTTTTTTAAACTAGACTAGACTAACTAGAATGTGAACCTTTGTGGAGAAACACTGCATACTCACAGGATAACCGTGCTCTGAACCACACCCTGCTTTATGGTCTATTAAACTATAAATGGGATCATAATTTATAAACTGGGAATCGAGCAGCATTAAATAAAACTTGAAACTAGCAATTAAGACTATACACTAATTAGGAAAATGCTTATTGAAGTCATAAATCAAGTGAGAAGTACAGGCGTTTTCTCATAGACTTTAATATGATCTTGACTTTTCTTTTTTTTTTACAGTCAGATGAGTTGCCCCCTGATGGCCTTTAGAAAGAATAGAGATTTCAGGCACCTCCACTTTGGCTTCATTTCTGACACATGGAGGCCACGCCCATTTTTTATATGTGCCCAGATTAACATCCACATCTGTTGATGATACTGAGGATTTTTCATGAGTAGGTAGTGGCAAGCACCGTCTTTGATGCTTTGGAGTGCTGGGGCAGCAGACTGAAGGTAGCGAGCACCAACAGACTCAACAAACCGAAGGCCAATAAAGTCATGGGTGTGGAGTTTGACTCTGGATGAGGTGTCAGAAAGGAGGATTCTATCAAAGTTACAGACAATATTGGAAAGTCGTTCACACCTTCTCCATGATGCGCTGGATAGGCACAAAAGCACTTTCAGCACTAGACTCATCCCACCCAATGCACTGCAGAACACCACAGGAAGCACCTGAACTATTTTCTATTGCATATATTACAATTTACTACAGAGTTCCCAGAGTGCAGTAGTTTATGCAATTACCCACCAAGCAAAAGGTCCCTGGTTCGATTCCAGGTGGGGACACAGACCCCCCTCGCTATGGACGGTTGTGACGGGAAGGGCATCAGACATAAAACTTCTGCCAAATTACCAGTGTGGATTAATCCGCTGTGGGAAAAATACAATGGAGCAGCCAAAGGTACATTTTAGATATTGTATATACATTTCTTTAACTTTGGAGTTATTTATGTTAAATATTACACTTTAACATACATGTTTATATATTTTTATCTTTATTTTTTCTGTCTTTCATATTTATTTATATTTATATCTAAGTGAGCAGCTGTAACAAAAGCAGTATTCTAATACTTATCATCTCCAGGTCTTGCAAATAAAAGAATGTTTTTCTACTTCATTAATCCCTGCACACACAAATTCCTCCCATTTCATTAGAAAGTGGCAAGATAAACTTCCTGTGCTTAAAAAAGTCCCTGTTAGATTCCAAGTTTAACAGTTGCTGTTAGGAGAGGTCCCTTGATGGTTCTAATCATTTGGTTGTTTTTTATTTTAAAAAAAAGGACAATCAGAATAAATAGCTTCATTATAGAAACTTCTGACATCACTCAAGAGTCCGTCTTTGACACCTTCTTTGTGCTCTCAGAGCATGATAACAAACATCTCCCTGCACCATATATCACATCTTTCTACCAGAGGAAAAAAGCTATTGACAGTTTTATGTTGACTAATGGAGGAAACACAGTCCCCGTACAAGGAGACTAAAGGAGTAGAGATTCTGGTTTATAGGAAAAAAAGGAGGTTGAAGGGACTTCTTTTTAATTAGCACCCCAGAGTCTCTGAGCTGTAATAAACCCCTCAGGATAGTGGAAAATGATATTGTGCCATTTACAGAGATAAGTACTTTTCCAGTCTTTGGCTGACACAAACAGAATTTGTGTGCTGGAGCTCCAGTTAATGTTTACCTGGTTCACCGCCACTACTTTACTATTCTATGTTGTCTAGACGTAGACATTTCAACACAGATGTTTACAGTATTTGACCTGTGCCTGCTCCTTCTTATGGTTAACCCACTAAGTATAATGAATACCTTCATTTTAAAGTTTTAGAGGCTGTTGTCCCGATTTTGACCCCTTTTTAAGCCAAATATTTGTTGACATCTTGGAACATTTGAGAGAGCAGTGTTAGAGCATCTTGATGCCAATACTGAGTATCCTCGAAGTGCGAGGTGGATGTGTTGAAAGTGCCTCACCATGCCACAGAGGGACGGCCACATTGATGTATTGCCCAAGTGTCGCATTGAAATTCTTGTGCCAGCATTCTGCTGCCACGGACTGAGGAAGAACGTGATGAATGCCCCTTCATGTCACAGACATAAGTGCTCCCATAGATTACCGCAACACATCGTACACGGCCTGACACAAATGTGTTTCGATGACGGCTCATCTTTCTTCCAAGTCATCTTTCTTTTTTTTCCCCTTTCCTTAATATGCCAAGGACCTTTGGACAAACAGGTTAAAAATATCATCCAATCACAGTCTTGTTAGGGGTGAAGAGAAGATTGAACGGGTGAAGCAGGAGTGAATGCTTCATTGATAACACTAAAAGACAGCCAAAGTGTGACGATCTCCCACCTTGTATTAACAAACATGTCCCTTTTGGGAATTACCTGCACCCTCTGGCATCAAAAGCTCTGCTTGGCAGTTGACTCAGCAGGATTAGCCAATCACAGCTCATCTTCACCACATCAAAAAGAAGCTGCATGCTGAGAGCATGTGACGCCTGCCATCTATGCCTTGACTTGTCAGCACAGAATCATTAAGGAGCATTTGTTCAGTTGAAAATAAATAGACACACCCCTTAATATCATTTGAAGGGACCTGTTAGACTGGTATTATTAAGTCTGATAAGCATCTTTTGCATGTCTTGGCTACTGAGGCATGTTACAACTCTTCTGAGCTCCTGCCACAAATCCCTGCTGCTATGTCTTTTATACCCTGGGGCAGCATTTGACTCTGTACAGATGGAAGCTATTTAGCTGCCATCAGACCTGTGATGGACTAACAAGGATACCGCAGGATTGTGACATCAACTGACCTCAGCTTGCTCTGACCCACCAAGACCTGACCATAACCTTTAAACAATGAGTAACTCAGACGCTGGGAGCAGACGCTTTCAATCAGTGTCAGTGTCAAACATTTGTAAAGTCACCTCAGTATCAGTCAGTAAGTGACAATGGAAACGTTTCATATACAAAATCCATTTCCAGAAAAGTTGAGATATTTTATAAAATGTGATTAAAAACTAAAATCTATGATATGTTAATTTATGTGAAACATAATTTAACTGACAAAAGTACAAAGAAGATTTTCAACAGTTTTACTGCCCAGCTTAATTGTATTTTTTTTAAATATACAAAAATGTAGAATTTGATGGCTGCAACACACTCAAGAAAAGTTGGGACAGAGTTAAAATAAGATTGAAAACTACGCACAATATTCAGGTAACACCAGTCTGAAAGACTCCACATGAGCCAGACTTAGGTATCGAGATTGTTTTGAATTCAGTTTAGTTTCAGTTATTTTTCAGAGTGGGTTTTCCTGTTTTAGTTAGTTATTATTGTTTGAAAATTTTTGGTTTCAGTGTAGTTTTTATTAGTTTCAGTATTAGTTTGAGTTTTCTTAATTATTATAATATGGATGGTATTTGTCAGGGGACGATATAAGATGTTTAGCTAATAAATTTCAGTACAAACACAACACTTTGTGAAGGCAGATGAGTCACAGTCATGTAGATCCTGAGTCTCTATATATAAACAGATGCACCAAAGCCTCATCAGACAGACTGACAGACCAAATTTAATCCAACTGACAAAGACTAGAACTAAGGACATTTCCTGTGTATTTTTATTCTATTTTGGTTTGTTTTCTAAGCCTAAAATGTCATTTTAGTTAGTTTTGATTTTTTTTCCCCAAAAGTCTAGTTTTTATTTATTTTTTCAGCTAATATTTTTTTTTTTCTCATGTAGTTTTAGTTTACTTTTAGTTAACTATAATAACCTTGATGTGACCCATATCTGATTTTTCTATGACAGTCTGAACAGCCCAGATCCAATTTTTTCAGATCGGATTGAGGCCACTTCCATATGTGCTCCTAAATTGGATATGTATCCAATGTTTTTCAAAGCAACCTCAGTCTGAACAGTCATGTCAGATTTCATCTGACTTTTACATCAGTGAAGTGAGACGGACGTCATAATTCTGCACCGGAGGAGACGCAGCAAGATCAAATGACAACAATACACAAAACAAGCATGACAGATGGTGTTGATGTAGCTAGTCTGTGGACAGAAAGTGAAGTTTTACTCACATACTGACATATTTAGCATCCACATTTACTTCCGTAAACAGAGCGTGCTGCGTGAGCTGTCACAGTTTCTTGTGCACATGTGTGTCACTCCAGGGCCGGAGACTGTTCTGGAGTTTGATAGCAGGTCACATTTAAATTTAATTTAAATTTAAAAAAATTGTCTCTGCAAAAATGTGAATTGCCTGCAGTGGGAATGTAGCCTTAGAGAATGTGAAGGCATCTCAGTGAGGGCAAAGTCAGAAAGCACTGTCAAATGGCAACAACGCCTATGAAACTGTCATGGTACTGTGACAAAATATAGCTACGTGGGCTTAGGAGTAATCAGCCATTGTCACTTACATGGTCCATCACTGCATCCAGAAGTGCAACTAGAAACTGTATTATGCAAGGAGGAAGCCATACATCAACTCTATACAGGAATGCTACTGGGTTCTTGGGGCCTGAGCTCATCTCAGATGGAGAGAAAGACTGTGGAACCCTGTGCTGTAGTCAGATGAGTTCATATTTACTGATTTATTGATTTCATTAGGATTCCCATTAGCTGATGCAGAACATCAACTACTCTTCCTGGGGTTCACACAAACCGTAAAAATATTACAACCAAAACACTCGCAGAAAAACAAACAACAACAAAAAAAACCTTCAAAATATCTCTGCAAGAATTCCATCTTATAAAATTATGCTACAAATACTCTTATGTCCATCCATCTATCTATCTATACATTTATATATTACACACACACACACACCTAATATATTTATATGCAGGGGGAACGCAAATATTTCAGCTTGTATTCAAACCCTCTCACCTTAGGAAGGGCATCCAGCGTAAAACCTCTGCCAAATTACCAATGTGGATTAATCTGCTGCAGCAACCCCTTGGGGAGAATACAAGGGAGCAGCTAAAGGTACATTTACATGGTTACTTCAACAAGACATTCACAGACACGTGCCTTCTTAGAGCGTGTGTACGCTTGACTAGCTTGTTACCACTCCAGGACTATCTCCTGTTGAAAATGTATGGAGCATCATGAAGAGGAGAATCACAAAATGGGCCATAAGCTGTTGAGCAGCTGAAGTGTATCAAGCAAGAATGGACTAGATTTCCAATTGCAATACCACATCAGTATCCTCAGTTAAAAAAAAAGTGTTATTTAAAAGAAAGGTGATGTGAAACAAAAAATAAACATGCCTCTCTCCCAGCTTTTTTTTGTGTTGCAGCCATCAAATTCTAAAATTGTGTATATTTGCAAAATTTAATAAAGCTGGCTGTGCAAGTGAAAGGTCCCTGGTTTGATTCCAGGTGGGGACACAAGCCCCTCTCATCATGGAGGGCTGCATCAGGAAGTGCATCTGGTGCGAAACCTCTGCCAAATTACCAATGTGGATTAATCCACTGTGGTGACCCCTTTGAGGAGAATACAAGGGAGAAGCGGAAGGTACATTATAACTTTTGAAATTTTTTTTTAACCTTTTTAGTTAAAAAAGATGCATGTGAATAAACATATTCAATTTTTGTTGCATTTTGGAAACAATCCCAACTTTTCTGGAAATGGGGCTTGCATATCCATGCCAACTGAATCTTTATTTTACCCTTGCAGCCTCCAGCAGACACTGCAAATATAGAATAAATGGATTAAATGGACAAAAAGCTTGTGTTTGGGTAAGGGAGCAAGTATATACTAAGTAATTACAAGGTAGAGAAAGAGGACCAACACATTTGCCAATTTATGAAAAGCTAATTTTGTAATTTTACATCGTCGTTTCCAAAGTTTTGCTTTTATAAAATCTTTACTGTGCTCATCACAGATACTTTACGTAACACACAGTGTAAAACTATAATGCAGCAGTACATCCATACATTCTTCCTTGACAAAAAATGGTCTGTCTTGACTAATTAAGTCAGTTAATAGTTTATTAATGAGGTTTTTTAATGGGGAGAGATGTTGAACTCAAATGCATTATATGGAGAGATGTTTCTACTGTTTTTCCTATACCACATTCAAGAACATGAGCATGACATGAAAGCATATCGGTTATGCGTTTCAGTTAAAATGCTACCACCAACTAGGACTTCAGCAGAATCTGTGACCAATATTTCAAATTGTACAGACACATAAACTGTATATTATAACAATGTTTTTTGGATTTCACAGTTAATAAAAACCGAGTTCTGAAATTAATATTTTAATACAGCAGCAGCATGAAGTGTGGCCCACCCAGTATCAGCCCAGGTCCAGAAGTAAATCAGCATGACAAAGCAGGAGGCGGAACTGCAGCATACTTCCTATTGCTGTTAATTACAGTGGGAGGAGGAGGAGGTCTGTTCTAATTACAAAGAAGGGCTGAAAAAGCCAACGCTGCCCAGAGAGAACAAGGCCTCCTCCTCCTCCTCCTCCTCCTCCTTACGCTGTGGTTTGGTTTTAATGAAGACCCACTGACTTCTCCCCAACCTGCCAGAGTATGTGGTGGCTGCTGGTGGTACAATTTTCCAGTAAGACAGGAAACACAACTGCCCAATTTAAGATCCCATTATAGCCCAACTTCAGCATATGACAGCTGCTTTACAATCCTGTGGTGAACAACATGCATCCAGGCCACTGTGGACAATCAGATCTGAGCTGAGTACAACAATTTACAAATAAATACTCAAATTATTACGGCAAGCGTTCATTTAGCCTTGGTCAGCACTGACATGCACCTCTTTGATAATGCAGCAACAAGATATTAGCACTGAGGATAACCCTTTTAGATACTGCAAGAAATGATCCTTTAGCTTGGGTTGCTTATTTTTGATGTCAGTGAAGTTCTTGATAGCGCAGATGCTATCAATTAGTTTAAAGAAAGGAGAGGTCAGTTTGGCAAAATCTATATTGCTGCACCAGTTGTTGCATTGAGAATGTAAACATATTTAATGCTCATCTTAATGCATTATCGTCCTTGTTGTTAGCTAAGCATACATAAACCTGTTCGTACTTATTTTATGTCGCACATTATGCTGCTAATTATAAGGTCGGTGATTTAGTCAGGGATTGAACCCCAGATTGCCCTGATGCATCCATTTGAGCATTTATGTGTGTGTGAGAGAGAGCAATACACTTGCTGGGCATTTCATTAGGTATACCTGTTCCACTGCTCATACATGCAAATATCTAATTGGCCAGTCGCATGTCAGCAACTCAATTCATTTAGACATGTAGACATGCTCAGCACAACCTCCTGAAGTTTAAACTGAGCTTCAAAATGGGGCAGAAAGGTGATTTGAGTGACTCTGAATATGGCATGGTTATGAGAGCCAGATGGGCTGGTCTGAGTATTTCAGAAACTGCTGATCTACTGGAATTTTCCAGCACAACCATCTCTAGGGTTTACAGAGAATGGTCAGAAAAAGAGAAAATATCCAGTGAGCAGCAGTTCTTTGGGAAAAAAATGTCTTGTTGATGTCAGAGGAGAATGGCCAGACTGCTTCGAGCTGAAAGGAATAACAGTAACTCAAATGACCATTTGTTACAACCAAAGTATGCCAGAAGCATCTCTGAATACACAATACAAAGAACCTTGAAGCAAATGGACAATAGCAGAAGAAGACCACACCAGGTGCCACTGATTTCAGCTAGGAACAAGAAACAGAGGCCGCAGTTCACTCAGACTCAGACTGGATGACAGAAGATTGTAAAAACATTGGCTAGTCTAATGAGTCTTGACTTCTGCTGCAACATTTGGATGGTAGGATCAGGAAATGGTGTAAACACACATAACTACAGTGTACACTGTAATACTGTAATGGTGTTGGGGATATTTTCTTGGCACACTTTGGCCCCTTAGTACCTGGTGAGCATCACTGAAACACCACAGCCAACGTGAGTATTGCTGTGGTGTCCATGTCCAGATGAAAATAAATTCACTGTAATCAAATTGTCTCAATAGTCACCAGATATCAGTCCAATAGAGCACACTTTGAGATTTGGCGGGACAGGAAATTCACATCATGGATGTGCAGTCGACAAATCTGCAGCAGGTGGGTGACGCTGCCATGTCAATACGGACCAAAATCTCAGGAATTTTTTCAGCACCTTGTTGTATCTACGCCATGAAGAATTAACCCATAAGAACCCACACCCATGTTTCCTTAGGGACTCCGTAAGTTAAGGTCAAGCACAAAGCTTTATAAAGAAGATTGTAGAAAATTTAAAATGTTCATTACACACATCTCACCATGGGTTCCTTTGGGTTAAGGCAGTTCTGAATGCAAAAGGGGGTCCAAAATAGTACTAGCAAGGTGTAACTAAGGAAATGGCCAGTGACTGGATGTTGCTTATAACTTTGGTGGGTTTTATACAAAAGGATATAAGTTAAGCCCTTTTTCAGACCCCCCCATAAAGCAGATGACATATCCATTTCCATCAGCGTCTGGCTGTTCAGGAGACCGTTCCTGCTCCAGGAGGCAGCAGTAGCATCCGACAGCCTGCTCTGGAATACTGAGAAGAGTAAAAATTCAACATAACTTTATTAACCAACTTGCATATTTTCACCAATAAGCTGTGTTCCATCATTGCTATAATGGCATAAAACAGGTTACAACCACTATGATACCCTACATAACTTACTTAGTATGGTCTGCATCAGTCCAACAAAAGTGATTTTATGGTTTCTTTGACATCAACTCTGTGAAGTCCAATTTATCACTCATGATGACACAAAATCTATCTCCAACCCTAAACCTAATTCTACACTTTGGAAAAGACCAAAATTGACTTTTTTGGGAAAAAAATGTATATAGTTGTTGATGCAAATCAGTTAGAATTATTTTTTTAAATCCTGGTTGCCAAGACCTGGGAGAACAATTAAAAAATCCCCCAAATTACATATTCTGTTGCAGGGTTTGGTAAGGGTCATCACTGAAGATAACTTAGACTTCACTTAGGTTCAATTTCTCTTACTAACTGGGGATGGTTTGGTAAAAAATTGCTGAGGGACATGTAAAATTATTACCTGAGTTCCACAGTCGCAATGTTGCCCATGCCTCCAAGCAGGGCTCCTTTGCTTAGCCTCCTTGAAATGTAGGTCCGCAGCTCTGGTTCTGCCTCCGATGGCAGGCTGCTGTCAATTAGTGTGAGGCTGTGGGCATTGCAGAGAGTCAGTATAGATACAGGCAGCAATGGGAAATTTTTGGAAACCGCTGACATCAATGGAGAGGAGATGGAGAAAGCCAATGACCATAAGCCACACAAAACACACAACTGAGTCACATAGTTGTGAAACTTTTCTACACTGTATAAAGACATTCAAGCTTTTTACTCAGTTTTTGCCAGCTCTACTTGACACATGAAAGTGGAGCCACTGCTCAGATTGGGAGGCATGTAACTCAGCAGCGCAGTGATGACCAGTCAGAACAAAAACCACGAATGAAAACAACACTGACTCCATGTTAACTGGATTGCTGGTGACAGCTTGTGGAGACACTAACGCACAACAGAGAAAGCCAAAGAGAAATGACCACGGAAAGCAGTTGGAAGGTAGGCGGATGGCTCCTTTGTTACCTAAAGTCATCCTGACTTGTTGTTGAGTCTGCTCGTCTCTGGTTCCATGCCACATTTTCCCCAGAAGCCTCAGATCTAAGATAATTGACAGTTTACTCATCACCTGATTACATTTTAATGTACAAAGTTGGTTTTACTGACTGAAGGTGAAGGACAAGTACCTAGAACAACTAAGAAAATGATAAATTACAGAGTAATTAAATGCTGGGGGTGTTTTTCATGGTTGTACAGTACTGCACAAAAGTCTCAAGCCACCCCTCATTTTTTTCTTCCAAGGAGCCAAGCTTTGCTGTAATTTTTAGAGTAGTGTTGAGCAGGTTTTTCTGAAGGACTTCTAAAGTTTTTCTTTGGACCTTGGCTGCTTTTTCACTCATATTCAGTCCTGACCATTTTCAGATGAATGTTTCTTGTTTGTTTGTTAAGCCACTTGACACTGACCTATGAATCATTGATGAATAAAAAAGGCACCTAACACAAGGGATGAACCAGTGTTGTATCTACACAAAACAAACAACTTAGCAAAGAACCAATTTTAAATTGTATCTTTAGCCACTTTGTTACAAGCAGTCTGTTGCAAAACACATAATTTGTTCCCATTTCTTTAGTTGAATCTATGAAAAATGCTAAGGATGACAAAGTTTGAGAGATATAAAATTGTACTTTTGAATTCCCAAAGAACTGTTAGCGGAAAATTTGGCATATCTGCATGCTGTGCAGTACATCCTTAAAAAAAAAAAAAAATCAGAGAAAACTGGACATGTGGAGGACAGCTGCTGAAAATGATCTGAAGTTATGCCTTTATGAAATAGGAAAAATTCAGCAAAGACTTGACACAGGACCTGACTGATGCATCTGGCCCTTCAGTTGATCCATTTGCCAAAGTCTCATCAGAAATGGTCTGAAAGGAAGGGTGGCTGTCAAGAAGCCATTCTTAAGGAAAGGAAAGAGGTAGAAAAGGCTTAATTGCGCCAAATCACACAAGAAGCGGGCTGAAAATCAGTAAGTCTTAAGGAGTGAAGAAGAGCTTTGGAATGACCTTCAAAAAAGCCTGTAGAACTCCTGAAGGCTACTTAAAGGAATGACAAGAAAGCTTGCCTAAGAGACTTCAGGCTGCGTTAAAGCATAAAGATGGTCATACCAAATATTGGCCTTTAAGCTCGTTAGAATTGTACAAACTGTTTTTCCCTTATGTGCTGCACTTACATGTTGTTCATTTCCCCAGCAAAATAAAGAATGAAGGGTGGCTCGAGACTTTTGCACAGTACTACAGCCAGAAAGAAAAAAACAAGTGCTAGGCACTGTGAACAAAACTACATTTAAACAAGACCATCGTAATAATCCTAAAACGTGCAGCCCTATAAGAGGCAGAAGACTGCAGCCACAGACAGCGTGTGGACGCAGCAGCTCCCCAAAGCACAAACCTAGTTGAGTAACATCCACGCTTACCTTGTGCCTTGATAAAGATAGATGGTGTAGTAGCAGCTGAGCTGGATTTTCTGGCTGTATCCAGCAATTTCTTCGCTGTCAAAGTCATCTCTCTCTTCCACGTCAATTGAATCTTGGAAGGACGAGGTCTGCGAGGCAAACATGGTCCTACTGCTGCACGGAGGAAGCTAGCAGCGGCTGCAATCACAGGTAAGAGACAAACTTTATCGTTTCGCTGTCGAGGCTGGAAACCTTCACTGATATCAAACTCAAAGCAAACAAGTAAAGCTTCGTTCAGCCGCCTACTGCGCATGCCCTCTTTGTACGTCGTCAAATATGTCCGACTACAGTACAGTTTTCTGTTGATGGTTCCTGGACAGGGGCGTGTCTAGAGTGGGGCACGGCGTGATCTTAAACAACGCCCAAACCCACTGCAAGAGAGCATGGATAGGAGTAGAAGGAATGTAACTTACTACATTTATTCAAGTACTTTATGGGTTGCTTCTGGCACCGTTATTCTAGTTTTTTATGTTCTAATTTGTATTAATTTTTATTTCTTTGAGTTTTTGTTGTCAGTTCAGTTTAGTTGTGGGTTTGCTTGTTTCAGTTTAGTTTTTACTGTTGGAAAATGTTTTTTTTAGTTTGGTTTGTATTAGTTTCAGTGGTAGTTGTTTACACATTTGACTTTTAAGCGAAAGGTCCCTGGTTCGATTCCAGGTGAGGACACAAGCCCCTCTCATCATGGAGCGTTGTGTCAGGAAGGGCATCCGGTGTAAAACCTCTGCCAAATTACCAGTGTGGATTAATCCGCTGCGGCGACCCCTTGGGGAAAATACAAGGGAGCAGCTTTCTGCTTGTACTTTACAATATTTTGGACCAAGTTGTACTTTCCACTCCAAACCATTTATTTTTAAAGCTTTAAGTGCTTATTAATTCATATAAATTCCATTTTTATGAATCAAGCTACCCAGCAGTTTATAATCAAAATCATCAACAGCTGCAACAATAAACCGATGCACATCAACGAATCATTAATTATGATAGAATAATATAATGGATTCTGAAAGTACCATCCTATATAGTCAGTATGTTTATATTTTGATTATTTAAACCAGCCACAGGGGCCCATGCCAGTGTAGTCCTAGTGCTGGTCCCAAGCCCGGGTAAATGGTGAGGGTTGCGTCAGGAAGGGCATCCGACGTAAAAACTTTGCCAAATCAAATATGCGGA
>VUQH01013500.1:3515-18596 GCA_015106775.1 Etroplus canarensis
ATTTGACAAATGATTTTTTTTTTTTTTTTGGTAATTTTGCCTTTGTACACCACCGCAGGGGATTTTAAATCAAACAATAAAAATGTGATTGAAGTGCAAACTTCCAGTTTAAATAAAGGGTTTTAACAAAATAATTCAATTAATTTGGGGATTAAAGCCTTTTTTATACATAGTCCCAAATTTTCAGAGGCTCAAAAGTAATGGGACAAACATAATTTAAGGTATAAGGACTTTTTTGATACATAGTTAAACATTTTTTGCACTCATTGACTGCCTGGAGTCTAGAACATATGGACATCACCAAATGCTGTTTCCTTGAGATGCTCTGTCAGCCTTGTACCGCAGCCACCTTCAGGCGCTACTAGGCAATTTCCCTCTCTGGGATTAATAAAGTATTCTGATTCTGACTCTGACTTGTTTGTAGGTCTCTCTGCCTTCTGGTTTGTCTTCAGTAATTGAAAACCTTCTCTACTGGGTTGAGATTGACTGATTGACCTGACCACAGAAGAATATTCAATTTCTTTGCCTTACGAAACTCCTGGGTTGGTTTTGAAGTGTGTTTTGCCTCCACCATCTGTGACAGATGATATGGTATTCTTTAGATCGTGAACTGTTCAATTCATTCTCCATACATTTCTCTTCCCATCATCTTGCTAGAAGTTCGTCTTGGTTACATATCCAGTATATCCACTCTTCCTCCTCTGAACATTTCCAAACCATCTCAGCCTTGCCTCTCTAACTTTATCTCCAAACTTCTCAACATGAGCTGTCCCTCTGATGTACTCATTTCTAATCCTGTCCATTCTGGTCACACCCAGCGAAAAGCTCAACATCTTCAATTCTGCCACTTCCATCGTCTCCGAACCATACATCATGGCAAGCCTCACTCGTCTCTTGTAAACCTTCCCTTTCACTCTTGCTACAGTCCTTCTGTCACAAAGCACCCCTGACACTCGTCTCCACCCACTCCACCCTGCCTGCACTCTCTTCTTCACCTCTCTTGTGCCCTGTCTGTTGTTTTGGATGGTTGATCCCAGGTATTTAAACTCATCCACCTTCACTACCTCTACTCCTTGCATCTTCACCATTACACCTGCCTCCCTCTCATTCACACACATGTACTCTCATTTCTACTGACTTTCATTCCTCTTCTCTCCAGTGCATACCTCCAACTCTCCAGGTTCCCTTCCAACTCCTCCCTACTCTCTCTACAGATCACAATGTCATCTGCAAAAGAAATGATAAATTAAAAGGAAAATGATTATTTCCATAGTTTTTCATTTCCATATTCATATTATTCATTTTTTTTTTCAAAGCCACAGAGAGACACTAGAGATGGCCAAAAGAGCCTGTGGAGTCACAGGTTCAAGACCCCTGGTTTAGGAGCAAGTCCCACATACACAGGGCAGCAAAATATGTTAGATGACCTAACAGGAGATTTACTGTATTGGCAATGGATAAAGCAAAAAACTCTCACTGGCTTCACAAATATCCTTTACTGCAAACTCAAGGCAACAACATGTTCTTTGAAGCATCTATAACACTAGATATCAGGGTGACAGTTTCAGAGTTTGGCATTATTTACTGAGAACTTAAACACGCTCATTCATTTGCAGAAAGAAGTTTCCACTTTCTTCTTCACAGAATACTAATGTCACCACGTTTTTTAAACTTTGAGGGTTATGTTTCCCCACAGTGCAAGAACTTTTCACAGCACATCAGCCATGGTTCACAGTTTTAAAGACATTATGGAAAAGCCAGTGTTGCTTGCAACAGAGCTGCAAGGAGGTGTTTTAGTTTTTGATTGTTTGACATCAAATAATTTCTTTGTATAATTAGTAAAGTTCAAAGGCAGTGATGAAGTGAGATAACTAAAAACAATAGTAAGCAAAGGGAAAAGTATTGTAAAATAAAATATAGAATAAAATAAGGAATGATAGGTGGGAGATGGAGGGTGTTTGGTTTTTGCTCAGCACTAGGAGAAAAGGTGGAGCATGGAGGATTTGTTCAGGGATCAGCGCCAGGTAGAGTTGATTAGAGTATTTTCTAATCAGTGTCTCCCCTTTTTCATGCAGTAGCACCCTGAAACCTGGCCGCTGCATCCATAGACCATGCCAGCAAACACAACCAGGCCAGAATGTGCAGCCAGCCTGAAAGATTCCCTAATTTTTTGTTGTGAGTTGTACGTGCTCCATTGAAACAGTGGAGTGCATTGCTTTTGTGTATATGAACACAAGGTGAAATAAAAACTGTAATAAAGTCTGCCCAGCCAAGTCCATGACTGAGTTTGTGATGAGGCGAACCAGCAGAACTTCCAGAATCCAATCAGCAATACTGTACCCATGAGAGTGAGGTATGAATAACATGATTACATTACACTACAGTGCTAAACTTATCCAGACATTTAGACTCCGTGGAGGTGTATGTGAAAACTCAAACACAGTCAGATCGGGCATTAAAAAACTTTAAATGACCAGCTCACTAGTACATATTCAGCAAGATGTTCCAACTGCAGGCATGTGACAATAGAGCTAGTAGCAGATTCACAGTCGGTGAGTTAGTGCCATGTGTCCTGGCATTTGTGTGCGCTTCACAGGTGACACTCTTGCCAAAACCAAGAGAATGGATTTGAAGTGGACTATCTCCTATTGTGTGTTACAAGTAAGAAAGGCCAAATTTGGACAAACTTATTTTGAAATACAGTAGTTTGAATTAATGTTTTATATGCTGTGAGCCTAAAATCAGCCTGCAGCTGTTTCTTGAAACGTTAATCCATCAAACACTTAAAGTCAAATTATGAATAATATGTAATGTACTGTTGTCAGAGGTTATAGTTGTACCATTCAGAAATGCCATCAAAACCATCTGCCTAATATTGGATTACTTTTATGGATTCCACAAGACCTCTGCTACTGTTTTTAGATTTAGGCAATTTAGAAGCTAAGTCACTGCCTTGAATTCTTTGTGGTGGTCCTCAAACCATTCCTACACATTTTTTTTGCAGAGTGGCCGGCAGAAGAGCTAGGAGAAATAGGCCACTCACATCCGGGGACACTATTGCCTTGGGGGTGTTTGTGGTCTGCAGCAATGTTCAGGTAGGTAATACATGCCAAATAACATCCTCGTGAATTCCAGGAGCCACCATTTGCCAGCTGAACATTGCTCAGAGTATTACTCTACCTCTGCTTACCACAGCTTGCCTTCTTCCAATAGTGTATTCTGCTCCCATCATTTGTGTCTTTAATCTCTTGACCTTGCTCCATCGTCCTGCTCCGACGCTTACATGCCCATTGTAACACAGCCCCCATATGAAGCAAGCTGCAATGTACAGTGTATATATTTTTGTCTAGCATTTATGGTATAGCTCATCCCTGGGACCGAACTGCTTGGGCCAGCCTTTGCTCCCCATGTGCTTCAGCAATCCTTGGGCATCCATGAAATGTCAGTGGGTTACTGGTTTCCCCTCCTGGGACACTATATAAGACCTTCTATTGTTGGGAATGTTGTGACCCATGCAGTTGTCTAGACATGACAGTTTGAACCTTGCCAAAGTCACTCTGATCCATAGGCTTGCTCATCTTTATGCCCGCCAACTCATCAACTTAATGAACTTTCCACCTAATATATCCCACCCCTTGGCAGATGCAATTGTAACAAGATAACCAAGGTTATTCTCTGCAGCTATCAGAGGTTTTCTTGTGGCTTATCAATTTAGGTGGTACTTTTTTCACCTGCTTCAACTATATATGAAGTTGTTTTTCCAACACATTTTTAAGCAGGAGCACAGAGCTGTTAGATTGTATTGTGATTCTGGTATTTCTACACTCAGTATCACAAAAGCCCTAGAATAAGGGAAGCTGCATTGGAAACCAAAATAATTACAGCATTTTTTTCTTGGATTAAAAAAACTAAATCTGAATTTAACACTAAATCACAGAGAAGAACAGATTAGCCAATATAAATTCTGCACTAGTGAATGTGCATAGTCATTTGCAGTCATTCCACTTATTTTGTAAGCACCTTACTTGCATTTAGAGTACTTACATATTAAAAAGTAAGCATATGCCTGGCTTTTATGCTTGCCAAAGTGAAAATTTCTTTGTAATTACAGCCAGGAGATAAACAGAGTCAGGTTAAAATATAACATGCCAAATACTGAGGAAAATATAATTTTTCCCAGACTATGCAGGGTCATTGTCACAGCCAGAGATGTAAAATCACCAAGTTTAAAACAAAACATTGTGCATTACTCAGCTCTGACAGCTACTTGTGTCAGAACTGGGTGCATTGTCAAATATAGCACGGCAGAGGCAGGACCAAACAATGAGGAAACATGCTGCCAGTATGACAAATGGTAAGAATGGAAGCTGCAGTGTAGACATTGTTACCCGCTTGCAGGATAATGTCCAGATAAGAAAAGGCAGTGGTGAAAGGGAATTACATAGATATGAATTTCAACCAAAACAAACTCCAGAAGTTGTGCCTCTGCTAAAAAATGTGCAGCAAATAGTGCATACTCATATACAGTGTCAGTTGTACAGTGTGATAAATAAATTATTACTAAGCAGACTGGTCATTTCATTGAGCAAATGCTATCCTCTTGTGTAATAACATGAATGGTAATATAGCTGAAATTACTACTTTTTAAATGTATCTATTGTCATGTTTGTAATTATCATTAAAGTATACAATTTATAAACCTTAATCCATATCAGCATATCTAGGAACTATAAAATGCATGTAACCAGATCTGACTGTATGTTAGGTAGAATATCTGAAGTCATCCAGTAGCTGTTAAGATATTTCAGTCTGAGTCACGTTACTGACAAAAAGTCAGGAAGTCTCTAGGATTTATTCTCCAGGGAGCAACATAGCAAACCAATCAAATAGCTGTCTATATTTTTGTTATTTTTATCTGGATTAAAGTACAAACCAGAAGCCTGTACTAGGAAGCAAGTTCAACATACCCAGGATATCATTCGGTTATCTGGTTTTACTTAACCAAACCTTGGCAATTTGGATAAGCGGTCACACAAGTGGTTATCAACTTGATATGTCAACCCAGGGTTTATCAGTCCAGCTACAAGTGCATTCACCTGAAAGTGGTGGTGTTGGCAGCATTTGACCAGTCACAAACATGAATAAGTCTACCAGCAGCAGACCGGCTGATTTTAAAAAGGAAGCTAATACTAAGATATTGGAAAATATGAACAGGCTAAACACAGAATACAGACTGAAAGAAACACAACTGCTGAAGATAAAACATCAGTATGCATGTCAGTAACAAGAAAAGCACTGTATAGTAAAATTTAACCATCTTCAAGCTGAGAGGAAAAGTTTGCAAAAAATATAGACTGTGTAAATTCATAGAGGGTCACAGCTCTGTCATTAGGACATGGGAGAATCTGACAGATTACAATTATTATTCCATATAATTAATGTTTAGATGTGTGTAAAACAATTTTAGTTTTTATTCTTTCAGCTGCAGCCCTGTAGTGTTTAGCATTTTGAGAGAAAATAAAGAATATAAAAACAAAAGCAAAACAAAAAAATCAATTTAGGTTTAGTTTATGTGCAAATTTGATTTGGACTACAAATCAGAGAAGTACAAATAGGCACCCTGTTTTAGGGTCATACTGTATATTAAGGCTCATAGAACAATCAAATTGATCTAAAATCTTTTGCAGCCAACAGGAATAAAAAAAATTTAAAAATCTGTATTTATTACTCATTACTGATTACTTTTGATGCTGTTAAGAAAACTTTAAAACCTCCTGCTCTCCACGCACAGAGCTGTGAGTAATTCTCCAGGATCCATGATGCTATTTTCTGGAGAATTCATTGGTCTGTAGGTGGTGACTTCATACCTGTTAATCGCCAGTCTGGAACATTAACCTGCTCTGGAGCAGGTTAGGTCTGAGCATAAGTTACTGTGGTGTTATATGCTGGTAAGATGTGAACTGCCTTTGTAGTACTGAAAACCTAAAGTTAACCCTGAAGTTGTCTGGATAAGCCCAAATCCTACTTCGTAGTACAGCCCTCAAGTGACAGACTGAGTTTCACCACTTGCCTAAAAAATAACCAAAATCTAATCACATCATTGTTGTGGTTGCCTGAAGAATTGAGGTTCCCAAATGTAGTCATGTTCACACTCAACCATACATGTCATCATTTTATCAGTTTGAGTAGACCTTCAGCCACAGTACTTCACCATCTTGTGCAAGGGCAGTGATTGATGATCAATTATTCAAAACAATAAAAATGAAACTCTGTAATTCTAGATGCTCTACAGACGTGTGCCCCAGTAAAAGCAATCAGATCAGTGTGTTGACATCAATATATCTACTGTAAATGGAGTTGGGGCTCTCTGACTGCAGGCATCCACTGCGGGATCCATTTCCACAGACAAGCCACTAATGAGTTTTCTTTCACCATATGGATTATAAATAGCTGGGAGATTAACCAAGCTCTTCTAAAGTAATGACGAACACATTTTTAATGGACCTGGATGAGAGGAAGAGGTTGATTATTTGGTCTAACTGGCTCTGTATTGAAGTATTGAAAAAAGAAATATCTGCAGGTTCCTCATGTCCCTGAAACTTGACCCATGTTCGGTTTTTATAAAGCGTTATCACTACTGGGGAAACTGAAGTATCACCACACTAGCCAAACTGTATTTTGAGGACTCACACACAGTCAGACACCTTTACATGTTAGAAACTTTCCACTCCAAGTTACGCATGACTGTAAATCCCAGTGAGATTCTTTCCCCCTCAGTTTGCCCCAGGATAATGTTGTTTCCACATGACTCAACTGTCCGATTCAGTTAGCTTTGGAGAGCCCACTCTGTCATAAACCCATATATTCATACGCACACATGCACACTCAGACACACAGTACACGACACTAAGGCATTAAGTCAAGTGTGTTCCTCACAGTTGTCTTATATGGTGGAAAAGATTGAATCAGGATCAGATCATTAATCCTTACGCCAGATGCCAGTGAAAGCCCTGGGAACTTGAGTCTTCACTCATGGTCTGTCAGTTTAAATCCCACCAAGTATACTAGCCTTTAAATGCTGACTAGACAAAGGGCTGGACATAAGCACGACCCAGAGTTCTTGTTAAAAGTCATCATAGTGGAACATGTTGCTGTGCTGACCTAAAACAAAGTGTGAGGGAAAGTGAGCTCCACAGATTGTCTATTATGTCTTTGCTGCAGTTGCAAATTCACTTTTATGTAAGAGGAATCCTTCTTACAGGCCAAAGGTCTCAACTCTAACATCATCTTGTACAGTTTAAAAAAAATTAAAATAAAACTTAATATTAAAAATCTGAAATTTAGCCTTTCTACCAGACAGTAATTGCCCAAACATAGCTTAACAACTGTAATTACAGACAGTAGGACTATTCTGCAGAGTTGACTCTGGAATAAATTTGATTCTGACTAATAACATGGATTTTGTGCAGTCAGTTGTAAGCCCAGGAAAATTTGAAAAGAGAACAGCTGTTCATAGGCTGGGGTAGGTCAGACCTTCAGACTGTCATGTTTATGACAGGAAAAAACTCAAATACCAACTCAGCAGATGAGGTAACAAAAGACAAAACTGTATTTAGGTTGCTATCAGCCCAGAGGGCGATATGTACTATGAAGCCAGATTAATGGGTTAGTGAGCTGTGTTGAGCTTAAGGTCAAAGTTTTCAGTGTCACAAATGTGGCTCTCTAAAGCTAACGAAATCACTGAGGTAATTTATGTTATGCAGGTTATATTCAGAATTTCAGTTTAAAATCATCTGGAAGTGCCACATTTTTACTGATTATTTTATTAACAGTGTACTTTGAGTTCTTTGCTGCAGGAATGCATTTTCATATGCAATATATTCAGTCATACAGTATCTTACTAATATCACAAACGACACCTAAAGTTACAGTAGAGCAAAATGCATGTCACACTCACGGGAATTATGATTCAGTTGATGATGCAGAAAATATATAAATCTTTTTATGTTTGGTCCTAATCTGCTGCTGAGTCTCTTTTGTAATCATCAAATTCCAGCTACTTAAATTCAGACCAGAGAATTGAAGTTACATTTGCAGTCTATTTATCAAAAACAATATTCAGCCAATAATATTAATGCCACTTTGATCTGGCAACAAACCTTTTCCCAAAGAAATTTCCAGGTTTCCTTTATTAGGCTATGGGAGAAGGTCAGAACTGAAGGCACCAAGTAACCTGTAATGTTTAAATAGATCACATTAAAGTTTTGGAGCTTGAAATTAGTTAGAATTAAACAGCAGTACTGAGCACGCACTGGCCTGTAAAATAAATATATTACCTCTAATTTCTGTTTATTTTACTGCTTAATTCATGAACATAGAGAATGCATGGAGCAGTAAAATATATGCTTATGCTTCCCAAGCTTATCTGTAGTATTGCTCTCTCAGTTTATTTGTATCATCAATGTTGCATAATAGATTTTGATGTCCTTTAAAATAGCTAGCATCCATTCCTCTGATAATGTCTCTGATTGGAATAGGCAGTGGTCAGTTGCTCAACTTTGTGGAGAAGAAGAGTCAAATGGCCAGTAAAACACTCTCCTTTATATGAGCGTGGACAGATCCTGTAGCAGAAATCCTGGGTTAGGTTTGGGGTGGGACTGATTATACACATGGGATAAAAAGGGGAATAAGGGGAAAGGACACAGGAGGGTAATGAGATACAGATGGAGGCAATCAAGTCAAAGACAATGAGGCAAAGAAGGATGTAAAACCAAAGGCAAGGCATGTGACAGAAAATGTGACCAAAATAAAACAGGAATTAAATAACAACTGAGAACAGACACCAGACTGAACTTAACACAAGGGAAAAACACAGGAGGATGATACAGTGCCCTGCAATTGGTGACTTGTTCAGGGTGCACCTCACCTCTCACCCCATGGCAGCTGGGATAGTCTCCATGGGGTGAGTCCTCCATGGAGTCCTCCATGATACTGAATTGGATAAGGAGAAGAAAATGGATGGATAGATGTGTGTGACAGGGGAAATAAAGAAGAAAGTAATGAAATTATAAATGTAAGCAATAACAGGGAATAAAATTTAAAAAAAAAATAATAACTGAGGATTCAAAATACTTAAGAATAGATTTCATCAAAACCTAATGATAAACAAAACTAAGAACAAGGAAGCCCTGAAACAATCACACAATAACCTAGGATTCTAAATTCAAAGACACAAATCCTGGAATCATGGCACAAACATTATCTCTAGTAATAAGATACCTATCCTTGCATGAAAAGGTATAAACTAATCAAAACTGCACTTTTAAAAAAAAGACAGTACATTTCGGGAGCAATTCAACTCCAAAAACACAAACACATCTAGTATATAAATGTGAATGTGCTAGTCAGACATAACCTCCCAAATGCAGCTCAGTTAGCAGCCTTCTTATCAATATGATGGAAAATAGTTCCTCCAGGAGCTTATATTTGATTTAGAATTAGAGAATTAATGATTAACCATAAATCAGGAAAAGCAGAATGAAACTCACAGGTGCAAGATAATATGTTGGGAAGGATTGGGCAACTGAAATACTGTATGGCATCTGAAGATTTAATGATAATGATAACTGTAAACACATGTGGTTACAGATGAGTTGTTTACTTTAGGTGTCCTTATTTGGCTGCTGATTGCTTGTGTTTGCTTGTGTGTGTCAGCAGAGGCCTTTGTTACAAGCTGTTCATTTTGCAGTGGCAATAGCTGAGCTGTGGGTGCTGGACATTTAGACAAACAATCTGCTCTCAGTAAACACTGGTGTGGTGTGTGGTTGTGTTTACATCTGTGCAGTAATTAATCAGTTCTTCAGGTGAATTTTGAAAACTGAGGATCAGGTTTGCTAATATCAGGAGTGACAGAATGTTGACTTTGTACAGATATTAATTATTCTACAATGAGTGAAACTTCAGAAGAAGAAGATGCTCAAGGTTGAGAGTTAAGAATACTTTGCATTGTAAAATTTATTGACTATACAGCATCTTTAAAAACTACTACAATAGTGACATCTAAATGTTTTTAATGGGTGACAAGTCTGGACTATAGCATTTAAGTTCAGCTTCTAGACTAGATATACACACACACACACACACACACACACACACACACATACACACACACACACACACACATATATATATATATATATATATATACACACACACACACACACACACACACACACACACACACACACACACACACACACACTATGGAGCAGTTCTGCTGTAACATAAATGTGGCTTGGGAATGTCTTGCTGAAGTATGCAAGCCTTACTCTGGAAAGGATCATCTCCAAAACTTGTATATATTGTTATTGTTATAAAGGGGAGTCTTGATTTTAGCATATGACAATGACAGGCCCATATCCTCAAGAGTAATCTTGGTTTAGCTGGATATAGTATAGGGGCTTTTCTTAACTTTAAGGTTTCTCTTCTATATGCCACCACATTGGATTTTAAATTAATGAAACAAGATGTGATTGAAGTACAGACTTTTAGCTTTAGTTCAAGGCTTCAACCAAAAAAATTGCATTAATTGTTTAGGTATTACAGCCAATTGATTCAAATTTCCCCATTTTCATAGGTTTTTTTTAAAAGTAGAATGTGAGGCATACCCTTCAGCTCTTAGGCCCTTCTCATGCAGAACCAGCTCCCAGTTTGTATTTGGGAGGCAGACACCCTCTCTATCTATCTGTGTGTGTGTGTGTGTGTGTGTGTGTATTTTGATAGCTAGATATAGTTTTGCTTTGTTCTTTTTCATTCTTCAGTCCACAAAATCATATTATACTTTCTTGGAGTCCATCCATCATGAATGAGTTCTGATTAGAATTCAAAATTCAGTCCAAGATTAATTCTAGACTAGATTAATTCTAGAATGCTAAATACCATCTAAATGCAATCATGTGCTTTTCAATGAAACATACTGTAGAATGAATAATAAATCTGTGCTCTTTTTCACCCTCTTTTTAGTTGGCACAAAAGTTCAAAGTAGCATTATCTTAGCAACAGTTACTAATTAGGAAAAGTTTTATGCACCAACATGTTTTGCACAAAAGAAAGAGATCTTTCTTTTCCTTTGAGTTAATACTGTAGTTTTGCAAACCAGCAGATAAGAGCTGAATCTCAACAAATGCTTCTTCTAAAGCTGTAAACATCATAGTTTAATGTTAATTTAGAAACTGTTCTAATTTCCAATAAAACTGGCTGTGTTACTGCACTCAGAAGCTGATTAGAGTACAGTAAATGAACCAGCTTGATTAACAGATTTAAACAAAATACAAGCCAACTTGTTTTACTGACCAAAAGCCTTGAACATGAGAGTTTCTAAAAAAAAGCAAATTAAGTTTCCTTTGTATATTACCCTGTTTTTCTAAAATTCAGCACTCTTTTGGACTCAGAAAAGCCTGTAGTCTCCCCCTGACACTTGCCTCTAAAGCAAAATCTGATGCTTATAGTTCAGTGTGAAGGATATAGTTGATTTTAATTCTAGTCAGATGCAGAACATGGTAAGCATATTTTATGTTTGCTTCTTAGCCCAGCTTTGTACTTTTACCTCAGGTTATGTTAACCACCTGAACAAATATTCATGTCAAATTAGGCAAATTAAAAAGGTTTTCCCCTCCCATTTTCATTAGCAAACCCCTGACCCAGTGTGTTGTACATTTGTACATTTGTGCAATTACTAGTTTTTGGGTTTTTTTTCACTTCATATCCTCCTGGTGAGAATAAAATGCTTTAATAAGTTTGGCATATTTGAGAAATCCAGGCAAAACCACATCATCCTGCTGTGCTGTTGTAATTGTTCAGCAGTTTCTATTAATAATCACTGCAGGCAGTTAAAGAGCAGCAGATGGGTGACTGTGTGTTTGAGTGGGCAGGCATTCTTCATGTTGTAAGGTCCTAAATATGTTTAAACAGTCACATTATAGGGACTTTTCTTGCTGTCTCAGTAACATAAATAAAATTTTAAGGCAAGAACATTTTAAAACTAAGGTGGGATCTGTCATAATTAACCAGAAAGTAGACCAAAACAACTGCCACATTTAATAGATTTCATTACAAACTGAGACTAACAATAACTGGCAAGATATGTCACCATGTTAGTGTACTAATGGGCAGGTAGGGGATGTGGCAGGCTGTAAGTATTCTGGTTAATGAAGTATAGAATAGGCGGTCAAGTAGACATTTCAGGTAAGAGCTCCTTCTGATAGCTGTGTTCTGGGTGGGCAGGCAGTTGAGTCTTCTCCTTCTCCCCCTGGTAAACATCCTTCTTAAGAAATAGTCCTGCTGCAGAACTCACACATAGAGCTACACACTGGTGAGGAACTAGGAGGGAAGATGAGAGTCCAAATAAGTACATAAGCAAGCCCTACCACTACAAACACAAAGAATAATCTTCATCTTCTTCTTCATCATCACTGAGTTTCATTGGCGGTTGGCAAACAACCTTTTTGATGTAATACTGCCACTAACTGGTGTCACAAAGAATGGTGGACTGGGCTGGTTCTGAAATTCTCCACAGCTAATGGGTAGATAGGTTACAGGTGTGGTAACTGAATTCCAGTAGCAGCTGCAAATGACATGTCTCTATCCTACAGAGAGAGCAAAACAGCATAGGAGTGAAAGAAAGAAAGAAAGAAAGAAAGAAAGAAAGAAAGAAAGAAAGAAAGAAAGAAAGAAAAGGCCATGACAGGATCATGAGGCAAGTGGTAGCTATGGTTAAGGTTACAATAAGTCTTCAGGATATTAATATAAGTCATTGTGTTGTCCCCAAAGTCATGGAAAGGCTGAGAAAGTGTTTCTTCTTCTTCTTCTTCGGCTGCTCCCATTAGGAGTCACCTCAGTGGATAATCTGCCTCCATCTTACCCTATTCTTTGCATCCTCTTCTGTCACTCCAACTATCTTCATATCCTCCTGGACCACATCCAGGAATCTTCTCCTGGCACCTCCATCTTCAAAGTCCTTCGACAGTATCCACAATTCAAAATGTGAAAGACAATTGTTTGTGCGTTTATGTGTGTAGCAAGTCTAGCTGAGAGCCAGTTCAAAATTGTCCAGTCTATCAGAATTTATCAGTTTCTTTTATCAATGCTGGCATGTTTTCCAGTGGCTGTACTATGAAGCCAGATTAATGGTTTGGTGGGATATGTTGAGCTAAAATTCAGAGTTTTCAGTATCATGTAGGCGGCTCTCTTTTAAGCTGATGAAGTCAACAGGGTAGCTTGTGCTGAACACATAATTTGGTCTGAAGCAGGTTATATTTTGAGTTATAGTTAAAAATTGGCAGTATGCTGTAAGTTTGAGTAACAGTCTCTGCTGTAGGAATATGTTTTATATATGCAACCTATTCAGTCATATATCACAGAATGATGCCCAGCTGCAAAGAAACACATACTGTGTGCATAGCACTCACGGGAATTTGCATCTATTCAATTGGTGATGAAGAAAATGTATAAATGTTATGTTTGGTCCTAATCTGCTGCTAAGGCTCTTTTATAGAATTGCAGCTACTTACTTACATTCAGATTAGAGAATTGATCAGCTACATTTAGACTGTTTATCATGTTAATATTCAAATAATAAAATTAATTTCGCTTTGATCTGGCCAGAAACTAGTGATTTACAGGTCTCCTTTATTAGGCTGTGGGTCAGAACTGAATGCACCAAATAACTTATAATGTTTAAATGTATTACATTAAAGTTTCAGAGCTCTAAAATATAGCTGTCGATTTAGGAATAAACAGCAGCACTGAGTGCGCACTGACCTGTAAAATAAATATATTAACTTGAATTAATATGTTTATTTTACTGTTCAGTACACTCTTGATGATCATGGATTAAGCAGTAAATAAATGCTCATGCTTCTCAAGATTAACAGTTGTCTGCAGCATTGCTCTCTTGTCTTCTTTGCAGCAGTGGTGTTGCATATTATATTTTGCTGTCCTTTGAGATTGCAAGCATCCATCGCTCTGATACTGTCTCCAACTGGAGCTGATGTTGTTCAGTTGATCCATTTTGTGCAGAGGAAGAGTCAAATGATGCATAAAACACGCTTCTTTCGTATAAGTGAACATGCACAGATCCTGAAGAAGAAAGCTTGGGTTGACAAAGAATATTGATAATCACCTTGTGATGCCCGTTATCTCCATTTAGGGTTTTAGGTTTTGTTAAGCCAGCCAAGTTGCTATGTTGAACTTGCTTTGTAGAATACGCCTCTGGCAATCCCATTTTGCAGAACAATGACATCAAACTCATGACAGTAGAGCCCACCGGTGTCACATAGAAAAATAGGATAATCCTATAATTCTAAGAATACAATAGGAATTAACACAAAATGATATATTTCTAGGAGAGCATTGATTCGTAAAAAAGACATGTAGCATTCATAGTAAATCGATCAGGTGAACTTACCACTCTAAATGGCATTGAGTTTAGATTGTTGAATCGTGAAACATACATGTAGGAGATGTAATGAAGCACTTGTGGGTAAGTGATTTTATATATTTGTGCATTCCTGTTGTGACACAGTGGTTTTCTGTGGTGTTTTGCTAGCTGTTTTGTTTAGCCTGATAACCTGCATAACTCTCTAATCTATCTTCACTTGCCTTGGTAGTGCACGTATTCTATTGATTCACCTGCAAATTGCAGGAATTGTGTTCACTCTCTGGGCATTCCTGTTTTTGCTAGCTTGGTGTATAGCCTAGCTTAGCTTAGCTTTGCTTAGCTCACTCTCACCCTTACTTTCAGTAGCATTAGCTTAACTCTTAGCATTAGCTTATCTGTTAGCTGCAGTCATGGCTTGTGGGTCTCCTCTAGCTTCACCGGCACGCTCCTGCCCAGTGTGTCAGATGTTTAGTTACTCCTCGGCCTCCTTTAGCGACAGTGGTAAATGTAGTAAGTGTAGCTTGTTTTTAGCTTTGGAGGCCAGGCTCACAAAATTGGAGATGCGGCTCCACATCCTCGAAACTCCCCCAGCAGCTAGCCAGGACCCTGTAGATGGTGTGGGCCAAGATAGCTTAGCCCCTGTT
>VUQH01013504.1:4238-18481 GCA_015106775.1 Etroplus canarensis
CCGGCCCCCCGCCCCGGGGGGGGGGTGGTGGGGGGGGGGGGGGGGGGGGGGGGGGGGGGGGGGATGGACGGATGGAGCCAGATTAGGTTGCAGGACGTCAGAGGTTGGCTGGAGGTGAGATCAGTGTAACAGATCTCCCAGCAGGAAGAAAGACATAGACGGACTGGATTCCATGCCGTTGGTAACCCGACAAACCTTTGAATTAAGTCTGTTTGTTAACCCTGCGAAGTCCTCACAGGTAACCCCGACCTGTACTTCAAAAAAGACAAAGTCAGCTTTTTAAGAAAACTTTGGGTTTTGATGTGTTATAGCTACAAAAAGTTTTTTTTTTTGTCAAAACTTGTAAGAACAATTTCATAAAAACACAAATTACATTTTCTGTTTGCCTCAGGTTAGGGTTATGGGAAACAGTCCCAATGAGGCCCCCTGCTCTGTCTGTTGACTAGGCGGTTGAATACGGAGATGCCACTGAGATCTCAAGTCCGTAGTTTAAGTTGTACTGTTGTTTGATTGGGTCAGTTTGAGACTGTGGTTCTATGTATATCCTACGGGAGGTTGGGTCTATGGTCAGTAGAGTTTGACAAGGTGATTGTGTCAGTTTAGGGTTTAATAATTAATGTCGGGTTCAGATTTGGGTGTTATGACGGGAGGAAGGTTAATGGTTGGGAGTTAGGTTTGGGGAACTATCTCGGTGGGTCTTGTTGATCCACGGTTTGGAATAGAGACCCAATCGCAGTACACGAGACAGCACATGTCCCTTCATGGGCCCCCCTCCATCCGTGGAAAAACCCAACTAAAACTAAACCAACATAGTTAGGGATAGGGTTAGGAAACCATCTCAAGGACTCTTCCTGATCCAGCCTGTTGACCAGAATGGTTTAGGATAGAGAGCCAAAGGAAATGGACGGACTGGCACATGTCACTGCTACGTTCCCTGTATTGTGTGCTGCTCCGTAAGTTAGGAGATGAAAAGTGATGAGGGGGTGATCTAGGGAACTGGCTGGCTCCAGGGCCTCTTTAACTCTCGACACTCAGCATAAGTGGAAATCTTTAATGTTTCTAGAAATTCATAAATTAGATGAGCTTTCAGTAGACGTCTGAGTTAGGATTGTATGTTTTGGTATTAAGGTTAGGGTTTAGGGCAGAAGTTGGCATTTTTTGGTTATTTATGCAAGTTTTGATGGACATGAGACCCATCATCGCGTTTTCCTTCATCTTCCATTGTTGTCTGTGGGGCCAACTTTCCAGTAGGTTTGCAGAACCCGGCGTAGAAAATCTGATTTCCCTGTGTGAATCATGGCCATCAGGTGGCATTAGACCAAATCCTTGAGGATCCATAACTGAACTCTGCATTATCCTTATATATAACTAACCTCCTTAAAAACTGTAAATGATCATTTATTGCTTTTGATAAATTAATTATGAGACATATATTGTAACTGTCATTAGTCAGTTACACACCAGAAGCCCCAGGTGGCCTTTCCGGTCACTAACCGGCCTAAACAGTGTCTCCTTGAGGCCAATTATGAAAATGAGTTCTAAGTTGAGGGAAAGCCTCTTAGGGGACTCAGCGGGGTCTTTTTACCTCACCCAGGGAACCAAAAGAAGATGCTTTGTAAGTCAAGAGAAAATCCTCTTAGAGAGATCCTGGGGCCTCTTGCAACACCTATGGGCCCCTGGAGAACAAAAAATATATTTTCAATGTTGAAGAAAATTCTCTTAGGAAGGTCCTCGAGGCCTTTAGGGACCTCTAGACCATACCCAGGGTCCCCTGGGGTCCATTTTTTCTCTGTGATTGGTACACCACACCTAGGCACCCCTGAGAGCCGAGAAAGGAAATGTGTTCTAAGTTTACAAAATTCCCCTCAGGGGGGATCCCAGGGCCCGGAGGGGACCTTGGATGTAGGCTCAGGTGTCCCCCAGGGCCAAAACTGAGAAGGTATTTTAAAGGACAGGCGAAAGCCTTTGGGTCACTCTCTGGGGGCCTAAACCTTAACCAAAACACATTTGTTTTACTGATCTAGAATTTATTCTGGAGAGTTTGGAGTTAGAGTTAGGCTGAGACCTCAGAACTCTATAAGTTGAACTCAGTTTCTTGCCATTGTGGTGAATGTGATTTGATATTATGAAGGCATTCTGCCCATATCTGGCCATGTCCACGTAATAAAGAGGAAACCGAAACTAAAGGGACGCTGTGTTGGTTGGTTCGTTCCTTTTGAATCGTTGAATATAAAGTGCCGCTGTGCAGTTTGATTTCGTTTGGTTACAGCAGGACGAGAACAGCTGACAGATATTCCTACAAACTGCCAAAGTAAAAACACAACTTTTCTTTCACGACATTGACATTGAAACAGTTTCTCCAGCCTGATGGATGAAATGAGCTTTTGATTGAACTCTGGAGTGCTTTTTAGTTGAACTAGAAGTAGCACCAGTACCTCCCAGCAGCAAACATCATGCTGACTGAGGCCAGAAATCATTGGATTGTGAGGATGGAGGAAATTTGATGGAGACTGAGAGAGGAACTGAGTTTTTGATGTGTGTAACGGAGAGATGAAGAAACAGGAAGTAATAATGTGCGCTTTTCACTGGGTCATAGTGTGAGAGACTGAGGTTGAACACTTCCCTGTGTGTAACTCGTTACCACAGTCAGTCTGTTCACTGCTTCAGCTCTGCTGAAGTCACTTTCATTCCTGAAACTTCAACTTAATGATGGAGGTCAGACATCACAGAAGCCCTGCAACGATCGAAGGACCAGAAAATATAAAAATACAAGTGAATTTAGATAGAAAAACTCCATAAATCTCACAAAGGCTTCGGTGTAATCCCCCAGAGCAAATTCGGTTTTGTACTACAGGTCCTGGACGTCTCTCTTACTGCGGTTATAAAGTTCTGGTCCTTCACCTACAGCACTGCTTTGTGCCAGTGTCAGTCAGCATTTCTCAGATTTTAAATCTACAACTTCACCGAACATTTTAGCTTTGATGGTGACCAGTGAAGTGACAGAACAAGAAGCTTTTCTCTGAGGCCATGTCCAATCAGCAGAGCTTTGAAATCCAGCCATGAACTCGGCAGGACTTTACGGTCAGTTCAGGGGGCTGACCTTAATGGTGTTTAACTCACTGTGCAGTCAGGGTGGTGGATGTTTGCGCAGGTGAGTTAAAATACCAAGAAGTAGTGATGCAGCTGCAGTAGACGATGCAGAGGAGCCAAGTTGTGGAGGGTCTCTACTCCGGTGGACTCATGGGCTCATCTCTGCTGTTTGCTGATGATGTGGTTCTTTTAGCTTCATCGAGTCATGACCTTCTCCCCTAGAGATAGGGTGAATTCAGTCCTTCAGGAGGAGTTCAGAGTAGAGCTGCTACTCCTCAGAGCCAGTTGAGGTGGTTCAACATCTGACCAGGATGCCTCCTAGGTGAGGTTTTCAAAACATTTGGTACTGGGAGGTGAAACCTGGGCGGAGCCAGGCCACACTGGAGACATTACATCTGTGATTCTGGTTTTGACTTGTGGATCTTCGTTCAAGTAGCTGTTAAGATGGCAGTGCTTTGGTTGGCTCCACGACGCCCCCGCAGGTCAGACTGAGTAACTGCACCCTGCTGAATGTGTGGGGACAGTCAAACCTTTGGAGTGATTGCGTGCATAGATATGCATAAATAAATCAAAATACAAGGACACACTCTCTCTTTCTCTCTCTCTCACTCTCACACACACACACACACACACACACACACACACACACACTCAGGCCCTGCAGCAGTGATGGGAACAGCCAGTACTTCAACACTCACTGGTTTAGCAGCATCTCACTTCCTCCTCAACTGGCCTCATTTGTGCTCATCATATTACAACCACACACACACACACACACACACACACACACACACACTGACCTTATAACTTACTGACTGCAGGTCTTTCACTGAGTTTGAGGAAATGATCTATATGAACTTGAGAAAAAACCACAGAGGCTGTTCTTTTAGCTTCAGGCAGATGTGGCACAGCTGTGTGTTGCTCTCGCTGTGAGGCATGTAATCACACACACTACCTGCTGATTCGGGTTTCATCCATTCATCACAGCTGGTTCATGTGTGAGTGAGAGGCTCGTGTTCACATAAATCTCTGTCTGTCCTGTGGTAACGCGCGTGTGTGTGTGTGTTGGTGGGCTCATCTGTCTGGCAGCAGCTCCTCCAGTCAGCAGCAGGCTGTGGAAGAACTGGTCATGAGACCAGGATAAGAGCTAAATATAGTAACACGCACACACACAGTGATAGGTGTGTGTGTGTGTGTGTATGTGTGTGTGTGTGTGACCTGCTGAGCTTATGGAAGTCTGAGCTCGTTTGCTTTCTGCACTTCTTTCTTCACGTCAAGAAAAGAGGAAATCCAGTCTCCGTTTCTGCTCTCAGGATCAGACCTTTACAGGGATCAGATTTCACGGCCTTTTGCTCTCGTACCTGTCCGTCCACCTGTCCGTCCACCTGTCTGTCCACCTGTCTGTCCGTTTTGTTCCGCTTGTCCAATTCAGAGTTGCGGGAAGGCCAGTCCCAGCTGCCATGGGGCTAGCAGCAGGGCTCACCTGGACAGGTCACTGGCTGCAGGACATTCGCAGCTGCAGCCAGGGTTAGAATCACCAGTTAACCCAACGAGCGCATCTTTGGAGCGTGTGGATTCAAACCCACGACCTTCTTTCTGTGGGGAAGCAGTCCTAACCGCCGCAACTGCTGTGCCGCCTGCTGATGTGTAAAGCGCCAAAGGAGTTGAGGAACGTGTCGCGCTGAGTGTGTCGCGGGTTCGAGTCCCGTTCAGAGACGGAGGTAGAGCCGACTGCGGCTGAAACGAACGCGCCGGTGCTCAGTCGAGCTTCTGTGGATAAATAAAGATTAAACAGCGCGAGATAACGAACCCCATTGATCTGCATCCTCATTTAGCTTCCGTCTGTACCCTTGTGAGTTTCCATTGTCTCACTTTGTACCTCAATAATCAAACGGCGCGTAATTGCCTTTTTGTGGCCCTTACTAAACGCAGAGCGGGGCGGGGTGGGGGGGCCTTCCTTTTTTGTTGGCTCTAATTAAGCACATCCCTTCTGTGTTGGCGGCGTGGAGGAAAAATGAGGCGGGAAGTTAAACTTCGCCTTGTTGCCTGTTCTCACTCACAGACGGGGGGGGTCCTTCTGGTCCCAGAGCAGCTAACAGGACCGCAGGAGTGTTTGAAGGCTTTGGGCTTCATGATGACAGAACTCGCTGTTACAGGAATCTGCGCTCCTCTGTTTCTTGCGTGTAGCACAAAGATTCGGTTTTCTTTTACGGCCAAGACGAGAGAAGATCCCTCAGACTCGCTTTGGAAAGAGAAGAGCTTCAGTTTAGCTCCAGGACTCACGTTGGGGATGAGTTTGAGTCATTTATGAACCGCTGACCTAGCAGAGCGGCGGTGGGACGGGGCTGACGGAGACCCCCGGCCCGGCACGCCGCCTTATATCTTCCGTGTCGCCTCGGCGCGCGACGCTGGAAGGTTCTGCTCATCACCATTCTTCAGCTCTGTGGGCTGCGTTCTGTCACTTAACCTTCAGGTGTACCCCCCGCCTCCATCCTCCGTCACGCAAAGGCGAGTTCAGGGCATCAGTTTGGATCGCCTCACGTCAGAGGTGCTGAACTGTGTCGGTGTTGACGTGAAAGCCTTTTTTTTATTCCATTTATTTATACTGAATGAATCCCACTTTTGGAGAATGACAGAAGCGCACTGGTGCAGATCTTCAGGAATAAGGGTGATGTGCAGAGCTGCAGTGACTACAGAGGGATCGAGCTGATGAGCCACACCATGAAGATATGGGAGAGGGTTGGTGAAGCCAGGCTAAGAAGAGAGGCGACCATCAGCGAGCAGCAGTATGGCTTCATAATGAGAAGAAGTGCAACAGATGCAGGAATAGGGTGAGATGGAGGCAGATGATCTGCTGTGGAGACCTCTGACGGGAGCAGGAAGAAGAGGAAGACTGTAGCTGATCACAGAAAAACGAGCGTTAGCTGTAATCAGGCTCCTCCCTCATATCCATAAAGATCAAGAGCAGAATTGCCAAACAGTAGCTCGCCACTGCTACTGGATGGATGAACAAAGGGAAAGCGGAACGTTTCCCTCTTCTGCGATTATTTCTGCAGTAAGCACCTTTGCAACATCTCCCACCCATGTGGATACCTCAGACCTCCTGGTCCAGTGCTTTAGCCTTTCAGAGCTGCTGGTCATGAGGTCAACGCGGACTGCAAACCACCTGCAGATGTACCAGCTAACCTGGGAAACCACCGCTGTGCGCTCTTCCTCTCACCCTCCTGTGGTCTGCAGCCCAGAGTTGAGAAAGCTTGACCTTGTATGGTGTCGGTGCTGTATCTGAATGAGTGTGTGTGTTCATCTAAAGGGAAGTTTGGACAGTCTAGAGCAGCGGTGAGGACTCACATGATCGGACTTGTGACTGACCTTACGTAACGTTACCAGAGGCCTGCTGTCCCGCTGCCAGGAGAGCAGCAGCCCGGCTTTGATTTATTCCTGTGGATCAATAAAGTGTCACATAATTACCACATTATTATCAGACCTGCGTAACTTTCACATTTTTATTGTTGGCTAAAATATTTGGCTCAGGGTTTGGAGGAAGTGCCCCAACACTCTCTAGTACAGACTGGAAGTAGAGTCAGGTTTATACTCTCTTTATGTAGTGTAATATAGTAGTATAGTATGGATTTATTACTCTCTATGCAGTGAAGTATAGAAGTATAGTATGGCCTTATTACTCTCTTTACATAATTTAATGTAGAAGTGTAGTATGGATTTATTACTCTCTTTATGTAGTTTAATATAGAAGTATGGTATGAATTTGGGATTTGTGTTAGCAGATAATGAAGTTCCTCTTGAAATAAGGCCCCTAAATATGGAATCGCCTAACAAATTTGCCCCAAACTATTATTTCTACCTCATAAACAGAGTTGGAGAACATTACAACTTCATTGGTGACTTATAATTCACATTTGCTATATGGCCAAAAGTATTGGGCCAGAGCGCTTAATAATTCAATTCAGGTGTTTCCAGTTTTCTTGTTTAGACTGGCCAGTGTTTGTTCTAATTTTCCAATTTTTCTCCTATATTTGCCTGTGTTGACCTGTATATTTGCCATTTTTTCTCCTCAATTTTTCTCCATTTGTCCCTTTAATTGTCCCATTTATTTCCCCTACATAAGCCTGCTTTTTTCTTAGGCATTTGCCCAATTTTTCCCTGTATTATTGTCAGTTTTCTCTTGTATACCAAGACATTTTGGACAATTCTATGCTTCCAACTTTGTGGTAACAGTTTGGGGAAGACCCTGACGGGCCCACACAGAGCCCTGACCTCAACCCCATTCAACACCTTTGGGATGAACTAGAACAGAGATTGTGAGCCAGACCCTCTCGTCCAACATCAGTGTCTGACATCACAAATGGGCAAAAATTCCCACAGACACACTCCAACATGTTGTAGAAATCCTTCCCAGAAGAGTGGAAGCTGTTCTGGCTGCAAAGGGGGACCAACTCCATGTTAATGGATTTAGAATGGGAGGTCAGAACAGCTCCTGTAGGTGGCCCAGTACTTGTAGCGTACATATTTTCTGCATATGTAATGGTGAACCTCACTTTTCTCGTGCGTCAGTGGTGTCCAGTTTCGATGCTGGCCGTCTCTTTTGGAGCAGAAATTCACGTGTAGGTTACGAAGGACATGTCTGTCTCTATCTCTGGTATGTTGACGGTGCTGCTTGAGATATTTCCCGAGTTTGGTCGGCTCCGTATTTTTTCTTTAAGTGGAAGAAAATCTGGTTTGCTTCAGCCCTGAGGGCTTAACCCAGCTAATGAGACGACTTTAGCCTCTAAGAAATGCTTGTGTAACTCTGGTTCCAATGTGCCGTTGATGGAAAACCTGGACCGGTGTGGAGCTATACCTCAGTCAAACAGGAGCTAAGCCTTAAAGGACGCTGCCCTGCGTGTGTTTAAAGATAGGAAGCGTTTAAAGATAGAAATGAAGGATGCAGTCTACATCCAAGCGTTAGAGCTCCGCTGCCGAGCCTCGCTGGCCTTTCCACATCCACGCGCTCCTTTTAGCCCAGATAGCTCTCCCATGTGCAGGCTCGCCTATAAATAGCCCAGGTTTAATGCGCGATTGTCCCGGCAGGCTTTTCATGACTGAGCGGGCTGCTCGTTCTTCACTGTTTTTACTCAGGCAGAGATTATCCGCAAATGTTAGCCACCACATTTTATTCCTTACACCTCGAGCCCCACAAAGCAGCGCCATTACTCCGCGGTGACCTTTTGTCAGCAGCTCATAGCAGGCGGGTTTGAAAAAGGTCGATGGTCAGGGCCAGATTTTGGTGTCATTTCGTAACCATTACATGAAGGCCCTTCATTGATATGAAGATGTGCAGGGTTAGGGTGCCCGTCCTCCTGGGTCGGGTGCTGTGGTAGGCTCATCACTCAGAGTGATGGTTTCCTTCATCTCTAAATGAACTTATTTCCTCAAGTTTGCTCCGTCAGTAGCTTCAAAGGTGTCTGTGTTCCGCATTCATTTCATGCCCATTTGCTTAATCTGCCCGTTAGAATGCTCCATTTAAGCAGTAATGGCTCCACGCTGAGTGATGCTTTCTCTCCTGACGTGCCATCGTGTTGCCGCCAAATCAGAGAAGAACAGACCCGCCCTTGCTTTATTTTTCTTTGAGTGAGCTTAAAGCGTTTATTTTTCCCGGAGACGGATGACCTGCACCGTGCTGTTATTCAGCAGAAACTCTTTTATTCACATCTCAGACTTGTGGGTTTGTTGTTGTGCCTCAGCAGGGCGTCACAGCGAGCTGCTCTGTGAGGTTTTAGATGGACTCCGACATGTTAATGTAGGTGTGAACGCGCTGCTCTCACCGTTTGCTGGGTTCCCGTCCTCGCTGTGTTATGAACTGTGTGACCTCCCTTAGTGGAAATACGACAGCCTTTACATCCTTCATTGGTTTATGTTCTGCACTTATGTTTCCCTGAGAACGAGTCCGTCTGCTAGTTGAACGTTGGTCTGTGGAACACTGGACCAGCTCTTCGTCCTCTCGAGGGTGCGTGGCAGTTTGTCCAACCAGTCTGTGGACTTGGAGATGTTTCCTTGAGGCGTCCTGTGGGGTATCGAGCCTGTTGCTGTGGGATGTCCCTGTATGAGCACAGTGAGAACCTGCCTCACATCGCCAACAGGAAGTCAGACTCGTCCACAGCGGGGGTTAAAGTCCTTCAGGGCTGCCCTTTGTCACCGATCCAGTTCATAAGGTTTATGGACAGAATTTCGTCCCCTGCTCTTTGCAGATGATGTGGTTCCGTTGGCGCCGCTGAACAACGACCTCCAGCTCGCGCTGAGGTGGCCTGCAGCTGAGTGTGAAGCGGCTGAAATGAGAAGCAGCCCCTCCAAGTCTGAGGCCGTGGTTCTCGGGGTCTTGTTGTGGGGAAGGTGGAGCAGGAGGTTTGACAGGCAGATTGGAGGTTGGTCTGCTGTGGTGAAGAGAGAGCTGAGCGTGAAAGCGAAGCTGCGGGCTTTACCCGTCGATTTACGTTACCGCCACTGGTCGTGAGCTCTGGGCATGATCAAACGAACGAGATCGAGGGCGCACGTTTCTGAAGTGAGCTTCCAGCCTCGGCCTTTAGAGGGCGAGGAGCTCGGGCGTTCAGGAGGAGCTCAGAGTAGAGCCACTACTCCTGCACAAGGAAAGGAGCCAGTTGAGGTGGTTCAGCATCTGTCCAGCATACCGTACCTCCTAGGTGAGGTGTTTTGAATCTGGCAACTGGCAGGAACCACCGGGAGACACCGGGGAGGTTACATTTGGAAACGCCCCGGTGTCTCCCCAGAAGAGCTGGAGGATCTGGCTGGGGAAAGGGAGGTCTGGGTGTCTCTGCTTAGACTGCTGCCCAGATGGATGGATGGATGTTTTTGCAGTCATAAATGTCAGACATAAGCCTCAGTCAAACGTGAGCGTCTTCCTGAGCTTGTGCATGCAGACGGCACCCACTTCTGTTCGCACGTGACGTCAGCGTGAACGGTGACCTCCTGACGGCGGCTCTGTGCGCCAGATGGGAGAAACTTCTCCTCCTTTTAGAGGCCAGCAGCACAAGTCAGTTTGTATTCCCAGCAGCTGCAACAGATTCCTGCGGTGATCCACAGAAATAGTTACAATTAATTGCCTAATTTATGAAATGAAATTAAAAACACATCAAAACAGGCGCAGAGGCTTCCCACACCAGTCATCACTCGATCATGTGCAATCATTACTAAATTACTGCCCTAAATGGCAGCTTTGCAGCAGCAGCAGGGCCATGCCGGCGGAGATTCTCTAACTGCTGTAAACCCGTGTTTTTGGTTGGACGTTCCTTCCGTTCGGGTGGATCTTTGTGGAGACGTGTCAGATTAGCCCTTCTGCCCTCACAAGCGGTCCTCCCTGGAGAAGGGATCCGAGGAGGAAAGGCGTTTTCCCCTCGCCTCCTGTGCTGCCTCCTCCTGGTGACTCATGCCGTGAAGCTCCCAGCAGCTTCGCGCAGCGCCACGGCCACGTTGTCGCCTTCTGCTGCTGCGGCGAGGACGCCGAGACTCGTCACGTGTGGAATGATGGTCATGTTGAGGCATTCTTTCGTGCGTGGGATGTCCCGTTTTCTTTGTGTGTGTGTGTGTGTGTGCGTGTGTGTGTGTGTGTGTTTTTGCATCATGTCCCAGGATGTTTTTATTGATTGACCGCTGCGATGGAGAGAGAGAGGGAAGGAAATCAATCAGCCTGCCCTCTGAGGGAGGAGAAGAAGGGGAGAGATGATGGGGATAGAGAGAGATGGACGGGTAGAAGAATAAAGAAGGTTAAGACGGAGAGAACGACGTGAGAGCAAGGAGGAGCAGGGGGAAGAGGAGAGGCAGATGGTGAGAAGAGGGGGGAAAAAAGACTGCAGGAAGAGGAAAATGTGCTTTCTCAAGGAAACTGCAGGTGAAGGAAGGAGGAGAGGAGCTGAGGAGGGAAAGTGCATGAAGGGGGGATGAGTCAGAGCCGCGTGAGGAGGATGTGAGCTGCATGCAAAGCGACTCCCACACAGAGCGGGAGGGGGGGGACACACCTGCAGAGGGAGGGTCTTACAGAGGGCATCCTCTAATCTTCATCTCCTCCCCTCCCTCTGCCTCTCCATCAAGTCATGTCCTCTCTCCCCCTCCCTCTGACACATATCTTGGTTCCTGCATCCACAGTGGCTTGGAAAAGTGTTCAAACATTTTCCTTTTTATTTTGTTTTGGGGTTTGTTTGTTTTTTCACAACCTGTGGTTTCTTTTGGATTTTATGTAATGGACATGCACAAAATAGTTCGAGCTGCTGAAGTGAAATTTAAAATACGAAAAAGGGAAAAAAGGATTTTCACAAATTCTAAAAAATAAAAAAACTTGCCAAACATGCCACAGATTCTCAGTTGGGTGGAGGTCTGGGCTTTGACTAGGCCACTCCAACACATGAACACATTTGCCCTTAAACCACTCCAGTGATGTTCAGCAGTATGCTTAGTGTCATTGTCCTGCTGGAAGGTCCTAGTCCCATATCCCTAGAAGACTCAAACAGGTTTTCCTGAAGAATGTCCCTGAATTTGGCACCCTCCATCATTCCTTCAGTTCTGACAAGTTTTTTGGTCCCTGCCCATGAAGAACATCCCCACAGCATGATGCTGCCTCCACCATGCTTACTTTTGCAAGCCACTGTACCATCTTCTTTTTCTCTCCTTCAGCCTTGCATCATTTCTGCATTCATCTCCTGCTGATTGGCTCTTTGATCCATGCTCTCTGCCATTTATGAACCTATAAACGATATCAGCTCATCTTATCTCCTTCTTGACCCAAATAAAAACATAAACTAGGGCAAACAGCACGGGAACAATCAAAGGCTACGTGGAATTTTCTGAGGTCCCAGATCAGCACTGTAAAAAGCGTCTGGTACTACAACAGTCTACAACTACAGCTGGGTGTGGGTTCTGGGAACTAATATACGCCGCCCAGCCACACTCTAACACTTGATTGGATCAACTTTAGCGTTTATGATTCTCCAGGGCGTCATTTCAGTACATTTATGCAATGTTGGCGCATTTACTTCCATCCAGAGTTGCACTGATTTTTCTCCAACATCTTGTACTGATGACGGGAGAGTTGGACCACTGCTCCAGCACGTCCCAAAGATCCTCAGTGGGGTTCAAATCTGGACTCTGGTGGTCAGTCCATGCTCCCTGAGTCCGGTAAAGCCCAGAACTGTCATCCTGGAATATGCCAGTGTCATCAGGGAAGAAAAAACCTGCAGTTATCCAATGGGACGTTCTTATCTGTTTGCTACATAAAGCCAAGTGGGGACTTTTGCTGGTCAGGGGAACTGATCTGAATAAGCAGAAGAAAACTGTTGGGGAAAGAATGGGTGGATGGATGGATTGGCATCCTCCACCCTACAGTCCAAAGACGAGCTCGTTAGGTTAATTGGTGACTCTGAAGTGAATGGTTGTGTTAGCCGTGTGATAGGCTGACGGCCTGCCCAGGTGTACCCTGCCCAAGGAAGGGTTAATGGATGGATGACGGTGGGTGTTTGTGTGGAGATCTGTGAATGCTGGACAGGTAAAACATCTCATGAACTTCTGTAGCACAGTATCGGTGACGTACAGGATATTATTGTAAAAATACTGAACGCTGGTTTAGCGGCTCTTAGATTCGGCTCAGATGGATTACACCAGATCAAACGCAACATAATATACAGTATGAACATAAACCAGGCATAAAACAAGACCAAGACCAACCTGTATCCACCTGTACATACATAAACCTACACTATATACACACAGCATACACAATAAGCAATTATATATACAAAATGTTCGGATTATTGCAGCTCAGTCCGTTTGGGGGGTTTTGAATCTGGTTTTTATGAGCCTGACTCTCTTCCCACAGGGTGTCCACTGTGAGTGGGATCTGAGCGTACAGCTGGCCTCCGAGGGGGTCTGCGAGTGTGAATGTCTCTGAGAAAGGGTGGCAGCGTGCCAGTGACTCGCTGTGCCACCCTCAGCCCCCGCTGTAGATCCAGGAGGCTCTCAGCCGCTGAGCAGAGTAACTGAAGAAACCTCGATAATAATCATCCTTATCCACTCAGAGACTCTTTAAATATGTTGCAGCGAAAACCTGAAAGTTGCTGGTAAAAAGCACGAGTTTGGACTCAAACAGAAAGACGGTCCTGTAATGAGACAGGGTGTGAGACGCTGGTGGTCCCTGCTGCTTTGTGGACATGGAGTCACTGTGTACCGGCTGCTGGTCAAAGGCAGTTTTGTGGGTCAAAACGTTAAAGCTGTTAATTGCTTTTATGAAGACGTGCGAGGATGGTTGGTTATGATAGACAAGCAGGGGGACGAGGACAGAGCACAGCGTGCTCGTGCTGGTTAACCTCGGCGGCGCACAGATCGATCGGCGCTGTGACCTCTGCTGCAGGTCGGTCAGCTTCAACACGCCGGCCTCTCATGTTGCTCGCTAAACCAACAGGGCAGGAAAACGATCAAATGGTTTTAGTGGACTGCGTGGAACTGTTGTCATTACAGGACATTCGTTTTATTGGACGATGGTGAAATTCCGCCTGCATGCCACCTGATCCACAAAGCAACGCAGATTAAGCCAGTGTGGCGACCCCTTGGGGAGAATACAAGGGAGGTACATTAGACGTACAACGATTTACTGAAACATGTGCAAACATAAATGTAAATACAGCACATGACATGACAAAAACAGTTTGTACAATTGTAAGCAGCTTATTCTTATTCTTCAGCACAGCCTGAACTCTCTGAGCCAAGCTTTCTGTCATGTCTTTAAGTCGTCTTCAGGAATAGTTCTCCAGGCTTCTTGAAGGACATTCCAAAGCTCTTCTTTGGATGTTGGCTGCCTTTTGTTCTGTTCTCTGTCAACATGATCCCACACTGCTTCACTAAGGTTGAGGTCTGGGCTCTGAGGAGGCCAATCCATGACTGATAGTGTTCCATCGTGTGTTTTTCTATCCAGATGGGCTTTTACTGCACTGACAGTGTGTTTGGGACCATTGTGAAGCTGCTGCCAATCAAACTTTTTGCAGATGGTTTACATGGTGGATCAAAATCTGATGCTACTTTTCTATCTTCATAATTCCATCAGTTTTGACAAGATCTCCAACACCACTGGCTGAAATGTAGCCCAAACCGTGACAGAGCCT